>WEKY01038835.1:215556-238797 GCA_013390045.1 Picathartes gymnocephalus
GGTGTGGCGAAGAGGCGGGGCTTCGGGGGAGAGGCCGCTCTGCGATTGGCGGGTGGGGAGAGAGGCGTGGCCGGAGCGTGGAGAGGGCGTGGTTATGAGCGGAGTCTCGGTTGTGGGCGGGGCCAAGGGGCGGATGGGGCCCGAGACCCCCGGGGAGAACGGCGACCCGCGGAGCGACTGGGGGGGCTTCGGGACCCCCGGGAGGGACTGGGAGGTGGGAGAAGGGTCCTCATGAGACGTTGAAACAGTAACACCCCTTCTTAGGGTAAATCCAGGGGGGCTCCGGGCCCTGGATGCTCCGTGCCAGGGGTGGTCAGGGGAAAAACAACTTGGATGGAGGAGGAGATGCCTGGAGTCGGCACGGATTGTTCCCGCAGAAGGTTCCGCTGTCTGCTTTTGCCATCAGCGCCGGACTTGCTCCAAAAAGGAGTTCGCTGCCGTGGTGCAGCAGCTGGGACTGGAGATTTGTGTGTTCAGCAGCCCCGGGGAGGGGGTGGGATCCTCCCTCGGAGCCGGGGGTCTGTGCGGAGCAGCGCTGTCCCGGGAAGGTTTGGGAACACTGTCCCGGTGAGGTTTGGGACACGTTGTCAGGCTGGGAAGGAGGAGGAGAATCCTCCGCCGCCCCTTCCTGCCCCGGCTGCGCTACCAAAGCCGGTCAGAGCTCCGGCCGAGCCGGCAGCGGGGCTCTGCTGACACCTAGTGAGGCTCTCCAGCTCCCGGTTCTCCTGCGGGACATCCAAAATCCTCCGAGGGTTTGATCTCCCTGCGCAGGCGGCGGGTGCGAGCCGCGTGTGTGTGATGGGGGAACACGCGGCTCACGGTTATCCCCCTTCCCTGGGGATCGCCCTCCCCTCCGAGCATCCCCCGGCTCCCGCACTGAGCGCAGCAGGACCCGCTCTGCCCTCACCGCATCCCTCCCAGCCGGGCTGCAGCTCCCCGAAGCTCCCTGCACTCACCAACGCTGTTTTTTGGGGTTTTTTTCCCACCTGCTGTGCCCCCTGCCCCGTCTCCATCACCATGAGACACCAGACGTGATGCAAAATAGAAAATAAGACACCATCACCACCACCTCTTTTGCATGCGGCCGCTGTTTTGGGTTTTACAGCATCCTAAAAGTCACTGCAGTGAAAAAACAGCCGGGTTTTGCCTCAGCTGAGCAAGGCAGGGGGAATCCCGATGGGCAGCAGGGACAGGAGCCGTCCTCTAGGGCTGGATCCATGGGGACAGGAAGGAAAAATCTCAGAGAACGGGGAGAGCAACAAAAAATAACCTGAGAATGGGGAAGAGGAGAGAGTGGCTCGCTGGGGATGCCACAGCCCAACCTCGGCGTTTGCTTGGCTGAACGCGATTCCTGGAGGAAAAAAAAATCGAGTTCCTGATAAGGCTGGGGCACAGAGGAGCTGCTGTTTACAGTCTGCAAGGTCAGTGGACCGTCGGGCTTCCTGGTGCCCAGAAATTGTTTTAACCTGCTCTCCTTTACCCTGCCCCACGCTACTGCCACGAGTTTGGTGCCTCATCCCCCTTTTCTCCCAGCACCACGGGAATATATCTGCTTCATTTTTCAGCCATTTTTTTAAATCTAAAATGCCTCTGTGTCCCTCAGACAGCAGCTTTTGGCTTTTTGCATCCACAGGAGAGCGCTTGTTCCTTGTTGTGGGCTCGTCCAAGCTGCAGCCCAGCTTCATTTCTGGGAAAAGGGATTTATTTTCTTTTTTTCAGCAGGAAACCACATCACTGCCCCATCATTTCTGTCCACGTGCAGCAGTCCTGGGGCTGCTGACAACCTTGGGAGCAGTGGTTTTTGCAAAACATTAACCAAAGCCCACCAAAACACATCAGGCCGTGTTTGCAGATGATGTGAGTGACCTCAGGCTGGTGGCACAGACAGGGTGACCCCTGGGGACAGCTGTGACACCCATCCTGCACAGCTGGCCTGGGTTAACTCTGCTGTCCCCAGCAGCTAACAGAGCCCAGCACTGCTCCTGAGCACAGCCCTGCTCCAGCATTCCTGCTGCTCCTTCCCAGAACTTCCCAGGCTCAGCTCATTTCCAGCTGGATCTGTCCCGTGCTCCAGCCCCCCTGGGGATTCTGGGGTGACACCCCTTTCTGTGGGAACCTGTGCTGGGTTCAGCTGGAAGTATCTGGAACCAGCCCTGAGTGATTCCTGCTGCTCCTGGACCCTTCCAGCCCTGGGAAATCCATCACGGGAATGTTTCACAAATCTGCTGCCAGATCCACCCGAGGCTTTTTGCCCTTTCCCTGCAGGTGAGGAGGGGGGTTATTCCTCACCCCCTGCAAGGAGAGACTCTTCCCACTTCCACTTTTTCCCTGCAGGGTGAATAGGCTCAGCGGCACCTCTGGAATGGTCCCTCCAGTCCCTCCTCCTGCCTGAGGCAGCGAGGTTCTGCCTCTTGGTGCCAAGGGATGGAATTCTGCAGGTTCCTGTGCTGCCTTTCAGAGCTACAACTGATGTCTGATTTGGTCCCCTCAGCACTCATCTGGTCCCCAGAGCACACCAGAAACCCTCTGCTCCCCTCCAGCACAGGCCCCCTAAGTTCAGGGCTGGCCCAAGAGCCTGTTGGAGCCCCTCAGCTGGGATTTGGGAATGATTCCCAGCCCTGGCAGCTGATTCCTGGCAGGCACAGCCCCCGGCCAGCAGGTCTGAGCACAGAGCTGGAAATGCACCCTGCCTGTTCCACCTCCTGGCTCGGAGGACACGGCAATCCTGCCACCTCAGCTCTGCAGGGAGGTGCTTCCCAGCACTTGGATGCATTTTCTCCACGCCCGAGGTGTGTATGTGGATTAAGCCAGAGCACAGGTGCAGGCAGAACCCCTCTGTGTTTCTTTCCACCCACTTCTCTCTGCTTGGAGTGAAACCCTCTGTAAGCACAGCTGGAGCAAGATCCCTGCTCCCAGGCTGGAGCTTTGCCCAGGGCTCCAGTGTTATCAACTCCCACGGTCACTGTCCCCCCCACACATCTCATTTTCTTTAAATCCTCAAACAGAAGAGGTGCTCAGCGAGGAACGTCCAGGCCCCAGTTCTATCTCCTCACTCTGGTTTTCATCTCTTGGGCTGGCTGCAAAACACCTGAACAGAGACTTCTCCTCGTGAACTCCACAGAGCCAAAAAAACAAGGAGGCAGAGAATAAAATGTCCTCTTTTTCTGTTGAAACTCTTTGAAAAAAACAAAACAAAACAAAACAAAGGCTCTCAGCAATCCTTCAAGTCCTTGGAGGCAGCAGCACTGCCCACACCCCTCTGAGGCAGCCAGGTCGTGGCAATGGCCGGGATAATTCCAGAAAATCCCAGCCAGGCGCGGTGCAGTGGTCAGAACATTCCCAACAATCCTGAGCTGTGCTGGCTGGAGCCTTCCCCCTCCTCCTCCTCCTCTTGCAGAGGGTGCTCCTGCCACGCACCTGCCCTGCCACAGAGCGCTGCCTTTGTCCCCCTGTTGTCCCCCCTCGTTCCTGCGCTGCAGGGACCACCCCAGCCCCGGCCAGCGCTGCCTCGTGGCCCTGCTGAGCACAAAGGCAGCTCCCAGCCTCCCCACACCGCCCCTCTGCCTTCCTGCCCTGGCTCTGGGGCAGAGTGGAGCATTCCCAGCTGAGCCCTCCGGCTATTTTTAAGCCCCATCCTCATTCCTGTCCTTTGTACCCAAATGTGGAACGAAGGGTGGGCCATCCTTCCCCTCCAAACTCCCTGCTCTCAGCTCAGCCCTGGCCCCCCCAGCTTCAGCGTGCACAGCAAAAGGCAGCAGCCCTGGCCCCTGCTGCAGTGGCCTTGGGGACAGAGCAGAGCCAGCACAAGCTGGGAATTCACCCCATCTGTGTCATCCCTGCTGCACCCTCCCCGTGCTGATTGCAGCCCCCGTTTCCTGAGCTACACTTGCTGCTGGAGGCGTCGGGGAGGGCAGGGCTCCCCCCCTCTCTGCTGCGGGAGCAGGGAATGCCAGAGGAGGGTATAAATATCCCGGGAGATTAGCGCTCCCCCAGCCCTCTGTCCCGGCAGCCAGTGTTGAGTGTCACCCACAGCCCACATTCCCTTTCTCTCCTCTCCCCAGCTGCCTCTCCTGTTTCCAGCCTCGAGTTCACGATCTCCGCTGGCAGCACTTTGATTTCGTTCCCCCTCCACCCCCGTTCCCCTCTCGAAAAGGAGGAAATAATGGAGCCTTTGTTGGATGGCTGCAACACAGGCACCGAGCAAGGAGCTGCACGGGGCTGAGCACAGCCTCCTGCCTGGATTATGGCATTCCTGCATCAGGAAAAGTCAATCCTGCACCCTGTGGTGCGTAAAGAGACCCCGGGCTTGCTGACAGCCGTGAAAAATCCCAGCCGAGCAAAAAAAAAAAAAAAAATCCTTCATACCCACTGCCGATTTCCCCCATTTTTATGTAAATTAATATTAACAGGTCCTCAAGTTTGGGTTCTGTACAGATATATACAAACAGGAAACAGCTCCATATTTACATCATTAAGTTAATTAGGCTCTGCACAAAAAAAAAAAAAAAAAAAAAAAAACACACGAAAAAACCCACAACCANACAGCTGCCACATTCGTGCCCTCTGTAGAGACAGCAGAGGTGAGCTCACATCCTGGGCACGGGCACACTGACAGTGTAATGTACACTAACCATCTCCCCCAGGCACTGGGCACGGGCGTTCCAGGCAAAAGCAGCCCATGGCGGCCTTCCCTGGCCTCCAGAGCCCGGCAGGGGCAGTGCTTGTCTCCGGGGTGTCATGTGCACCACCAGCCCTCTGCGGGCCCTGTGCAGGGCATGGGGCGGGCACGGATCCCGAGCTCGGGGCGGTGGATGCTCCACACGGCTCCTCCAGCACCTCCGGTGGCACCGGGCTGGGCCAGCCCCGAGGGGACGAGCCCCAGTGCGAGCAGGCAGAGGCAGCCTGGGCAGGCAGAGCCAGCCCGGCTCACACGATGCTGGCCAGTTCTGTGTTGTCCGACTCCGAGCTGCTGTTGCTCTCCTCCCTGGGAAAAAAAAAAGAGTTGGGAATGAGGCGTGGATTAAGCCATAGAAGCATCCCATAATATCTGCCTTGGGGCACAGCAGCTTCCAAAGGGCTGCAGAGGGATGTCAGCACCTCGTGCAGCCCCCACGTGAGATGTGGGTGGCAGCTGGGGCGGGTCCCTGCTCATCTCCCAACACTTCACGCCATCCCTTTGGGAGCTGGGATTGGGAAAGCAAGTCAGCCCTTCCCTCAAGCCACCACCCACGGGTCCTGGAGGATTCCTGGACAAGTCATAGTGTGTCCCAAGCCGTCTGATCCTGCCCCCACATGTCGGGTTTGCTGCCTGGCACTCACCTTAAATCCTGCAGGGCTTTCTTGTTCTTTCTGCGTTTCTCCTCGTCGATGGGATACAGCTTGAACAGCAGCAGGCTCAGCAGGATCAGCCCCACGGGCACAGCCGACACCAACAGTTTCAGGGTCAAGTTCACCTGGCCAGGCTGGGAGCAGAGCCGGGTCTGGTACCCTGCAAAGCTGTGGGCAGAAAGGCACCTTCAGGCAAAGGAAAAGGGGTCTGCAGGGGGTGACTGCTCCTGCAGGGGACAGGTTTGGAGCAACAACTGGATTTAGACCCCATCAACTCCCTCCCAGAGCTTGGGAAGTGGCTCCCTCCCTGCCCTCCCCTCAGCCCCCCCGCAGGAACTCACTCCAGGCTGAGCGTGGAGATGCCCAGGGAGACCCCAGCAGTGAACTTGGTGAAGAAGACATAGAAGGAGAAGAAGATGGCCTCGTGACCATGGGAGCTGGGGTGCTGCAGCTTGAAGTCATCGATGACATCTGGCAGCATGGACCTGTGCAGAGAGAGGGACGGTGACCACCAGGATGGGCACAGTGAAGCACCTCCTCCCTGCTGACAGCATCTCCCTCAGGAGCCCCAGCTGGGGCTAAAAACACTGCAAAAAAAAAAAAAAGCCTTCTGAGGGATTTTAACCCCTCTGGCAGGCTGTGGGGGCAGAGCTGGGAGCAGCAGCCCCTCTCACTCACCAGGGCAGGAGGAAGGCAGCGGCCACGCTGATCCCGGCGGCCACAGCCACGACGTAGGTGACATAGAGGTTACTGTCCAGGACAACCACTGCGATGAGGAAGGGGATGGCAGACTGCAGAGGGGACAGAGACAAGGTTGGCACCAGCAGGGCTTTTCCCCCTCCCACACACCCCAACCCTGCAGCTGCAGGGACAGCAGGGAACCAGAGGTGCAGCGTCCCCTCCCCAAACCCCACAGCACCATTGCTGCTGGCCTTGGGGACATCCAGGACTGCACAAAGAGCAGGAAAAAGGACAAACTGTCATTAGCAGCAGCCCCTGCCCAGCTCTGGGCTCTTTTGGGGGAATTCTGCTCATCCCACGTGGTGCAGACCATCCCCATGTGCACCCCACACGTGAGGGGACACTCACTGAGATGCCCACGTAGACAGCTGTCTTCTTCCCAAAACGGGTCAGGAACCACTGCCAGAAGGGAATGGTCAAGGTGGCCGAGAGCTGTGGGAAGGGAAGGGTGATGGTGTTGGTTTTCCTCTGTGGGAAAGGCCCTTCCCAGCCAGGAGCAGCTCCTGGCACGGCCTCCTCCTCCCATGCCAGTCCCAGCACCTGCGATTTCCACATGCCCCCAGGGCTGGCACGGAGCCACACTGGGGTGTGGGGCCACCTGCTCCCCCAGGGCAGAGCGCTGGCACCACACCGGCCCCAGCAGAGCGAGGATCTGGCTCCATCCTCGGTGCTGGGAAGGGACCTGATCTTGTCACCCTCACACAGCACGGCCAAGGAGCCAGGCTCTGCGGGCACCGAGGAGAGGGCAGGAAGCGCTCCCAGGACTGAGTCAAGCTGCAAAGAGCTCTCAAGGAGTGCTGTTTCACTCCATGTTCCCGGCAGTAAACACTGAGATCCTTTTCTCAAAGCAGGGAGGGGAGGCAGACAAGTGGCAGGATTTGGACAAAAGGCCCCCATGGCTCCTGGTCTGCCCTGTCTGTGGCCTTGCTCACGCAGGAACAAAGGCCCCGCTGTTCCTGCCAACCCGCCCGGCCTCTGCGGGACATTTGGCAGCTCCTTCCCCCTCCCCTCATCCCAGGGGGATCTCTGATCACTGTCCCTGTGGCCCTGTCCCTCCCCTCAGCCCGCAGAGCTCCCATCCCACGCCAGCTCCCCCTGGAGCCCAGCACAGCCCCCCGCGGGCTCCAGGACAGGGCCGTACCCACCATGATGGCCAGGAGGATGTTCTGGAACTCGTTGCGGAAGCCCAGGGTGTAGGTGCAGAAGAGGGCAAAGTTTCCCTCCAGCAGCTGTGGAAAAGGCAGACAGGGGTCAGGGGGGACACCCAGCCACCCTGGGGGGGGGACACATCTGTCCCCACGCAGCTGCACCCCCAGCACAGGCAGGGCACGACAGAGGCCATTCACCGAGGGCACGAGGCCACATCCTCCTCCCCCTGCCCGGGGCAGCTCCATCCATCACGCACTGCCAGCCCCGGGGATTGTCCCCACAGCCACCCCCACGCTGCTGCTGCTGTCCCCTGTCCCCAGCCCCGAGAGCTCACCATGAAGGCCAGCGAGGTGAAGAGGAAGCCAGCGATGAGCTTGATGTAGGGCCCGTGGTTCATCACCAGCTTCAGCCCCTGGAAGAAGGAGACAGGCTCGTCCGACTGGAGCTCAGAGGCCTCTGGGGAGCAGAGATCAGCCCAGCGTTAGACCCCCCCCAAAACAGCACCCAGGGGTGCCCCCCATGCCGCTGCTCAGCGCCCTCCACAAGCCCTGCCCACCCACAGCATCCCAGCCCAAGGGAGCCAGGGCCATCCCTGCCCTCACCCGGGGTCCCTCGGCCCCACGGAGCAGCCTGGCTCATTCCCCCAGGACAAGCAGGGAGAGGGAAGGGCAGAAATTTGGATATCGCACCCCCCCGGGATGCCCTGGTTGGCACTGGCAACCTTGGCCGGGCAAAAATGGGTGAGATAACCTTTATCTCTGGCAGCACAGAGCAAAGTCCTCCTGGCTGTGCCTAACAGACTCCAGAAGTGCTTTGGCCTCCTGCAGCACCTCCAGAGCCAGAGCTCAGCTCCACCTGCCCCTCTCCTTGGGGACACCCACAAACGAGGGGCCAAGAGCTCCTGGAGAGGAAGGAAGAGCAGCATTTCCACAAGTTCCCGGCATCCCAGCCCCGGTCCAGCCTCACCTCTCTTCTCCCTCACGCCCAGCAGCAGGATGAGGGCACAGAGGACGTAGAGCCCCCCGATGACCCCCGCAGCGAACATGTAGGCATTTCTCTGTGCAAGACAGGGAGCAGCAGTCAGGGAAGGGGCTCAGCCCGGGAACAGCCCTGCTCCAAAGGGAGCACACAGCCAGGGACCCCCAGCTTACGGTGTCTGTGAGCGACTCGGTGTCGTGGGTCACGTTCAGCTCCTCCATGGCCACCGAGGAGTTGGGCAAGCCAAAGAAAAAGGGGCTCCCTATGCAGGGAGTGTCCACTTTGCCAACGATCTGGCCCTGGATGGCAGTGCCCAGCACGGTGCCCAGCACCTCCACGGTCATACCTGAGGGGAGAGGCCAGCGAGACTGAGCACAGCCTTTGTCCACAGCAGAGCATCCCCAGCTGGGATTCACTGCCCTTCCCAGGGAGAAATGAGGCAGCTCCTGCCAAATCCCAAAGGGATAAGGGGGAAAAGGAAGTGGGGGGAAAGGGGAAAAGGGAAGGAAGGGGGGGAAAAGGGAAGGAAGGGAGGTGGAAAAAGAAAAGGGGAGGAAGAAGAAGCTCTTACGGTAGGCAGTGGCCGAGTCCCGCTCGCTCTGCTCCCTGCTGATGAACATGGTCAGTGCTGAGTAAGGCACGTGGAAGCACTGCACGGGAACAGGAGAACTGGCTCAGGGAGGATGTAAGAGCCCAAGGGCCTGGGGCAGGGTGGTTTCTGCCCCTCTGTGCAGCTCAGCTAGGGGCAGGCAGGGCTTGGCAGCCTCCATCCCTCACCCAAGTGTGAGCAGAGCCTGACTCACCGTCATGAGGGTCTGGAAGGCACAGTAGAAAACAAGGTACCACATCACTTGTCCTGTGGAGATGTCTGGCACAAACCAGATGAGGAAGTAGGAGATGATGGCGAAAGGGGTGGAGAACATGATCCTTTGAGAGAATAAAGTGTCAGCCTTGTGAGCACGGCCTGACCAGCCCAGCTCTCCCTGCTTCCACACATCCTTTTGGGGTTCGGGCGTCTGATCTGAGCTGCCCCACGGGTGATCTAAACCAGGCTGGAGGCAGCAGCTCAGCTCTCACAGGGCCGGAGGAGCTGACTCACAGTTTCAGAGAAGAGCTTTCCTAGCACTAACAGAGACATCTCCTTCCATGGAAGTGATTGATCTGCTCCTGCCTTTGGCTTCCACCCCCAGCCCCGACCTCTCCCCCAGGCAGCCCTGCTGTGTTTAGCAAGATATAATCACCTCCCTCATCCCGGCAAGGGCTGGGGAGCATCCAGGCAGCTCAGCCCTGCTCCCCAGCAGCCAAAAAACATTTCACCAGCCAAAAAAACATTTCACCAGCTTGGCTTTGCTGCCAAGGCCCCCAAAAGCCTGGTCCCGGGGTCAGCCCTGCTCTGCTGGCAGCAGTGGAGCAAACCAGCAGCAGGCTGGCTCCTTCCTCCACCTCTGCTCAGCCTCCCAGAGCTGCGGGAGCAGGGACATGGGAGGCAAAATGCCACAGAGGATCAGAGGGGACTGCTCAAGTGCTGGGCCTTGGCAGCAATTCCTGCAGGATCTGCCAGCAAGGGCATCTGACCTCTTCATCCAGCAGATCTCACAACCCCTGTCCTGCTGCAGGACAGCCAGGGCACAGCTCTGCCCTGCACCAGCACCCCGGGGACACCACAGGCACCCAGGGCCCCCCATCACTCAGGGGAACACGGGAAAAGGAGGGAGGGAAGCAAGCCAGGTGTTGAGGTTAGCCACACATCTGTTTAGGAGAAGGATTTTGCTGCGAGATTTGCGAGTGCCCTGCACTCCACGAAACCCGGGAGACAGGCTGTGTTCTGGAACGAATCCAGCAGAACTGGACATGGGACAGAGCCACTCACAGCCAGGGTACAGCGAGATCTTTCCACCCGGGCTGACGTACAGGACACAAAGTTTAAATTTAAAGTCGGGGAGAGCGAGAAACCGAAACTCCAAGGATGGAGAGCAGCGACAGAGACTGCACAGGACCCAACACATGCACATTTTTCCGCGCCCACGTCACCCCCTTGGGGAGGAGGGGGGAGGAGAAGGCCGGGCAGCTCCAGCCCCTCCTCGCTGCCGCTTATCTGCGTCCACATTCGCGGAGCCAAATGTTGAATGAAATCACCCGAGCGGCACGGCGGCAACAGCGTCACGCTCGCCATCGCATGAGCGTCAGATGCGCCAATTCCCCGTGGGTGAAACCCCGGCAGCTGAGCCCCGGCCAGGGCTGACCACAGCTCCTGGCAGCCGAGAAGTGACTGCGAGTAACCCCTGACCCAGGGCGAGGTGATTAAGGCGCTCGGAGGCGGCTGCCGTGACGTGCCCCGGCGCTCATTGGCCCCGCTCGATGGTGTGTTCCTTTGTGCCGCTCGCACACCCATTCCCGGCCGCCTTTAACTGTTTGCGAATGGCTGCTGCCCACCTTGAAGGTCAATGCCAGGGGTTTTCTCAAGCACAGACACCTCAAGGGAAAGTTTAGTCAGCGGGAAGTCTGCGGTGGTTAAGGAAATGGGGATCCAGAGCAGAGCTGGGGACGGAGTGACGGCCACGAGGCTGGGGGAGAGGAGGAAGCAGCCAGTGGATGAGCTGGTGGGAGGAAACGCGCCAAAAAAAGTTTCAAAGAGAGAGAACTGAAAGGAGAGAGAGTTGATGGCCCTCGGGGAAGGTGTGCTCTCTCTTCTAAGGAACTGGAGCAGCCACAAGCTTTGTGCTGGAGCCAGCCGGGCTTGGTCCCACAGATCAGCCCCCTCAGAGCCCGGCAATAAACCCTCACACACGGCGGGGTCACCTCGCAGGTGCTGAGGTTTGGGGTCAGGCAGCAGCCTTGAGACCACCCCAGTGCCTGCAGCTCCTGGCTTTGCACACAGGGAAACTGAGGCAGCGCCGGCAGCTCTGCAGCCACAGCAGCAACACCAGCCTGGGGCTGGGCAGCCCCACAGAGCCAGAAAAACCTGGATTTAAGAGGTTTAAAATCAGCTCGACTCCATGCACACGGGACTCAGCGGGCAGCCCTTGAGCCATGCACAATAGCGGCGAGCCCCGGCGCCGCTCGGGGGCCCAGAGCGAGCCGAAAGCTCCGGCTGGTTTTCACGAAGCAGGAGCCGCTCGGAGGAATGCGGCCGCTTCAGTCCCACCCCCTGCCTGGAGATTAAGGCGAGCGGAGCCATCCGCGGCTCTCCCGCGCAGCCCCGCGCTAATCTCCGGACCCCAGACCCTGCTGAGCACAGGGAGAAGCTATTTCAGGCCACGTGTGTGCAGCCTGCCTCCAACAACTGCCTGCTGCTGCTGCCCAGAGCTATTCCAGGAAAGCCAGGAAGCAGAGGGTATAATCTGCGGGGGGGAAAGGACAGCGTCCCTGCAGCTCCGCTCCCCCCGTGCCCACCCTGCCCGTATTTCAGCCATCCCACAGGGTTATTTTAGCCACTTAGGCATTAATGCTCCACATCCCGTGCACCAACAGGTGTCGAGGGCTGTCCTAAGCCTGCCCCGGGTGCGGGCATGAGCCGTTTGGGGGCTCACAAAGCCCATCCCACCTGCTCCTCCACCCAGCTCCTCGAGGGCGGCGGGAGCATCCACGTGCAGACAGACACCCAGATCCATGACAGCTGTTTCCCTGCCCGGGGAGCACCCTTGTGACTGTCAGCTGGCACTTCCACCACCTCGGATCCACCACACACACCCCCTGTGTCCCTCCTCCCCATGGCTGTGATGCCATCTGCTCTGGCTGCCACCACGGCCCTGCCACCAGCCAGGGCTCTGAAGCCACCCCAGGAACAAAGTTCAGCGTGGTGGCCGCGAGGTTGGTGCTTGCAGGTGCAGTGACATTGAGGTCAGCCAGACCCAGCTTGGGACCAGCCAGAGCAACAGGCACAAGGTTGAGGCCACCCAGCTATTGGTGGCACCTGGGGCATTTCGGAGCTCTTGGCACCTCACCCGTGTGAGCCAGCGGGCCAGCACGTCCTGCCCTGTGAGTGTCATGCCAGGGGACACCCAAAGCTGACTGGAAGAGCTGTGACACATCAGGCAGGGAATGCAGGGTGCTACCGGCAGCTCTTACCAGGGCATCAGGCGGCCGAAGCGGGTCCAGGAGGTTTTGCTGATGAAGAATCCCACCATGGGGTCTGTGATGGCATCCCACACTCGCCCTGCAAACAGGATGATGGAGGCATAGAAAGCGTCCACCTGCAGGAGCAGAAGCTTGTGTCAGGACATGCAAACTCCCAGTGCTCCCAGCTGCCCTTCCTGAGCCCCTCAGGACCATCCCGACCCTACCTACGGCCAGTTGGGAGCAGTCCCTCGGTCCCGCCCCCTCGTTCAGGGGGATTTGAGGCTCCCAATACGTCCGAGCGCTGCCCCACCACGGAATTCCACACGGAATTGTCACATCTCAGAGCAGAGCTCCCCAAACGCAGCACAAGGGAGCCCACGGGCTCTCCCCCCGCGATTTCCTCCCCTCCGCGTTTCACACCGACCCGGCACGTTCCAGGTCCGTAGAACAGCTCCTGTGCCCCCCAAAACAGCCACTACGACCCCTCTTTGTCCCGTGGGGACCCCAAGCGCGGCCACAGGGCAACAACACGCGTGGGACCGGCCCGGGGCAAACCCGCAGCTCCCGGGGGTCAGGGCACTGCCGAGTCCCGCGTAGCTCCATCCCCCGGGCAAATCGGCACCGGGAGCTCCGAGAGCCCCAGCCCCACTGCCAATCCCGCCCCCCAGCCCAGCCGTACCTGCGCCACGTCCAGGAGGTAGATCTGGAGGAAGAAGCCGAGGGCGCAGCCCGTGATCTGGTACGGAGCCCCCCCGACGGCGTAGCACAGCTTGCTGCACACCGACAGCCGCTCGCGGCTCTCCTGCCGGCGGGATCGGCGTTAGCGATACCGGGACGCGCCCCCCGCCCCGAGGCAGCCCAGACTCCCCCTCCGCATCCCCCCGGTGCTCGCCCTGCGGCGGTGCTGGCGGAGTGCGGGCGGCAGGAGCCCCCCAGCCCCGGCCCGCTCCGCGCCGCCGCCCCCGGCCATGCCGTGCGCGATGAATGGGCCGAGCCGCCGCCGCCGCCCTTGTACCGGGAGAGCCCGCGCGGGGAGGGGCCGAGCCGACCAGCCCCCGCCCTCCTTCTCCTCCTTCTCCTCCTCCTCCTCCTCCTTCTCCTCCTTCTCCTCCTTCTTCTCCTTCTTGTCCTTCTTCTCCTTCTTCTCCTTCTTCTTTTCCTCTTGCCCTTCCCCCCAGTCCTCCCCGCTCTGAGTCCTGGTCGTTTTTACATGTGTCCTCTGTCCCACGTCCTCTCCTCCCTCCATTGCCCCAGTCCCTCAGTCCCTCATCCCTTCCCTCGGTCCCCATCCCTTCCCTCGGTCCCAGCCCTTCATCCCTCAGAATCGCAGAACGGTTTGGGTTTGGAAGGGGCATTAAAGCTCTTCTCATTCCGCCTCCCAGCCAGGCTGCTCTGAGCCCCATCCTTCCTGACCTTGAGAACTCCCAGGAATGAATCATCCACCGCCTCTCTGGA
The DNA here is from genome assembly GCA_013390045.1 of Picathartes gymnocephalus. Lineage (NCBI taxonomy): Eukaryota > Metazoa > Chordata > Aves > Passeriformes > Picathartidae > Picathartes > Picathartes gymnocephalus. Next base: position 229,267 of record WEKY01038835.1, read on the forward strand.
CAACCTGTGCCAAAAACTTTCTTTATATCTCACCTAAATCTCCCCTCCCCCAGTTTAAACCGTCAGCCCTTATCCTGTCCTTATCCTTTATCCTTATCCTTTAGCCCTGCTAAAAAGGATGCAGGGGACACTCGCAGTGTCCTCCTCCCTGGACGGCCACAGCGTCATTGATCCCAGCCCCTCTGAGCTGTGCCAGGTGCTGTTTGCCCACCCAGAGCTGTGACAGCCCCCAGCTGCCCTCGGCTCAGGCCACCAGGGTTCAAAGATCGCCCCGAGATGGGGCTGCAGAGCAGGGCCGAGCCAAAGGGGCCAGCGTGGCACCAGGGCCATCCCCGGAGTGCCACTTGGAGCTGGGCACTCAGCGGTGACACTGGATGGGGACAGACAGGAAGGACAGCACCTGGGGTGCGGCAGAGCCTGAGAGATGAGCAGGCTGGGTGGCCCAGCAGCTCCAGGCACTCCCTGTTCTCGGGAGCCCTGGGCTGGTGTCACCCCTGACTCACAGTTTCTGAGCCCTCGTACACCTGCAGTAGGTTCCCCTGGCACTGCCCTGTGTCACAGGGATGCCACCCCCTGGGGATGGGGGCCTGCGTGAGGCTTCAGGGTGTCCAAATCAGTGACACAAAAGACCTTGAAACAAGAGAGGAGCGAGGTGTGGACAAAGAGCTGCCTCAGTTTCCCTTTTCACAGGGAAAACGTCTTGCCCAGGAGCAGAGGGGACTCCTGTGGTGGCACTTGAACATGCTCTAGGGACCAGAGTTCCGGGAGCACTATTACTCTGCTCCCTTTATCTCCTGGGAATACTTTTGGCATTCCTGTCCCTCAGCAAAGCATTCAGGAGCTGCCTCCTGGGCAAACACGGATTTATGGGAACAAAGAGAGGGCCTTTGAGACAGAGACTGTGCAGAAAGACCACAGAGAGGTGAAGCCAGCCTTGCATATGAAGAGGAGAAGTAGACAGACCAGGATTTCCCTGGATTAGGAGGATTTCCCCCCACCAGATCTGGTATTGCACCATTTCCGGCGGGGGATTTGAGCCCTTCCTCCCCAGCAGATGCTCTGGGGGATCCTCGTGGTGACAAATGACCCACCAAGGGCTGATCCCGGCGGGGATGTCCTTGCAGCAGCTCCTGCCACGCCTGGGGACTCCAGGGACCCACAGATGCTTGGGGCTGGGCCACTCACGGGGTCACCAGGACCAGCTCAAACAGCCCTGTGACAGTGACACCACTCCAGCCTGGCCTCCCCATCCCGCAGCTGGGGACACCACTGGAGCCCCTTTGGGGATGGGACCCAAGCGCTGGCACTGGGGACGTGGAAGGATGGCGGTTTCAGTTCCTGATGCCATCCCTCCTGCCACCCACACCTCCTGCTGTCACACATCCTGCACGGCCTGGAGCAGGATCTGAGCAAGTGTGAGAGCACCCGAAACCAGACAGCCCTGCCAGGCTGGGCCAGCCCGGACTGCGAGGAGGGGCTGGGGGGCAGAGGGCAGCGAGGGGATCCCAGAGCTTTTGGGGGGCTACAGAGCAGCCTGGGCGTGGGGACAGCACTGCCTGGCAGCACCGAGCTCCTCCAGGGCTCAGGGCACCTCCTGGCATCAGGCAGGGCGTGACAGGGACACAATGGGTGGAGGGAGCGAGGAGGCAGCAGGGCTGGAACCAACGGTGCATTTTCCTCTCCTTTCCCTGCGCTCTCAGAGTGGGCAGCTGTCGGAATTTTGTCAGGTAGAGACGGGACCACTTTTTATGGTTTTATAGTTGATTTATTATTTCTTTCTTATGAAGGTGTTGGAATGCCTCCACAGAGGTCTGCAGAGGTCAGCCATGCTCAAAAATGGTCACAAGATTGTAGGCTGCAAAGTCTTTTAAAGGTTAATTGTCCAATAAACTAACGCCACATACATTGTTTTGATTTCTCTACCAATAATCAGTCAAACTGGTGTTACATCTCTGTCACAGTGCAGACTTTTTTACCCAGTCATGTACTAACATACTGTTACTACATTTTAAACTTTTTTTTATTTTATAACTACTTCTATATCTAAACTTCAGATTTCAAAACTGTCTGATCCTGGGATTCCAACAGGTGGCTGCAGTCCCAGGGAGCTGGGGCTGGTGTGACCCCGGGGCTGTGGGCACTGTCCCCCTCCCTGTCAGGCCGGGCAGCGTTTTGTGGTGTTCCCGCAGCCCAAAGGGACTTGGGATGGTGTTTTGCAAACTCCAGCCAGACTCTGTGGCTGCCACCCAACAGCTTCTTGGGGCCAAAGGGGACTCACTGCAGGTGGCAGCTGCCCTGTGCTGCCCACCCCTGTCCTGTGTGGGACCCTGGGGACCGTGTCACAAGGCAGGGGGGGATGAGATGAGGCCGGGGTGTGTTGGCACAGCCTCTGCTCCCTCCCCGAGCATCTCCCATGGGGATGGCAGAGTGGTTCCAAGGCTGCTGCTGCAGTGGGGTGGGGACAGCCAGAGGCAGAGTCCCAGCCCAGGACACTCCTGGGACACGCGCCAGGCTCAGGGGGTGACTGCCCACTGCTGGGAAGGTCTGGAGCTCCAAAGCCCAGCCTTGCTGGAAGTGGGGATCCAAAGGGCACAGGGCCCCTGGGAGCTGCCCTTGGATGCAAGGTGTGGAGCCGTGCCAGCCACCAGCAGGGCACGGGCAGCTCCCGTGGGGCTGTGCCAGCAGCGGGGACACGCACTCGGCGCTGGCTGGGGACCTGTGCCAGCCCCCTGGAACTGTGGGCCACGGCGAGGGTTATCCTGTCCCGAGGGTTATCCTGTCCCGAGGGTTGTCCTGTCCTTTGGGTGGCCCCTCTGTCGCTGTCACCGCAGCCCCCGGCGCTGTCACCCACTCACTCTGTTTGCACAGCCAGAGGCTCTCGGGTGCTGTTTGCCCGGTGCCGGGAGAGGCCGGGATGAAAGAGCTGCGCGGCCCCTCCAGCCCTCTCCAGCGCTCTTCTGCACCTTCAAAGGCATCCGGAGCCCCTCGAAGCCGGGAAGAGCTCCTGCCTCACCATGGGAAAAGCTGGGAGCGTCCCAGAGGCCAGCGGGAGGAAGGAAGGAGGGAAGGAAGGCGACGTGGCCGGGCGCTATAGGCTGGAGGAGGGCTCGCTCCTGTGCCTGCGGATGTGTTGGTGTTGGAACAGGCGGCTGGGACAGTGCCAGCCGTGTCCCCAGCCGCGACCGCTTGTCACTGCAGGTGCTGGGACAGCACAAACCTCTTGTGGCAGCTCAGTCCCTGCCCTCAGCGCAGGGCGATTTGTTTCTTAAGGAGGAAGAGAGGGCTTCACCCACGCTTCCCAAGGAGGGAAAAGGGAGGGAGCAGCCCTGAGGTGGGAGGATTCCCGCTGGTAACACCCTGGGACATGCCCGGGGCTCCCAGCCTGGCTGGGGCCGAAGCTGAGATCGGAGCACATCAGCGCGGACTCCACTGGGATTCTCGGACCCCGTAGCTCCTGTCCCGGCCCCGCGGGGCTGGCGGGCAGGATTGGGATGCTCAGGGCTGCTCTGGAAGTCCCAGGAGAGCATTTAGGGCACCGTGGCCGTCGCGGGAAACAACCCCGGGCCAGCATCCTGCCAGGTGCTGGAGCTGGCAAAGCTTTGCAGGGTCCGCTGAGCCCCGAGCCAGCAGGGGAAGGAACGGAGCTGTCCCAGGACACGCCGGGACACACCGGGGGACACCGGGACACCGCGGGACACACAGGGACACATCCGCTGCTTGGGAACCCCGGGACAGCCCGCTCCCAGCCCTGCTGCTCTGCCTGCCCAGTCCCCCCGGCAATGGGGAAACTGAGGCACGGAGTGATGGGCAGCGCTGTCCCCGCGGGCGGGGGGTGTCCGCTGCCGTGTCCCGCGCGCGTCCCCGTCCCCGCCGCGCCACGGGAGGTGCTCCCGGGGCCCAGCAGGTGTCGCCCCACACCCGCCGGTGGCGGGGGACGGGGACAGGGACCCGGGGGGACCGAGGGGAGCTGTGATGGACCGGACTGGGCTGGACTGGGTTTTTCTGTGCTGGGCTGGACTGGGCAGTGCTGGGCTGGACTGGGCTGTGCTGGTCCATGAAGGGCATTGCAGGACTGAGCTGTACTGGGCTGTACTGGTCTCTGGTAACAGAGAGTTTTGTCCCTCCAGGGCCGGTGCTGCATCCCGGGCACAGCCCCCAGTCCTCCCCCTCCCCCAGCTCCCAGTGCTGCGGGCTGGGGCAGATGCTGTGGCCTCACCCACACCGGGTGGCAAAAGGAAGGTGCTGGGGCTGAAGTGGGTTCACACACACTGCGAGGGGAATCTCTGTGTTCCGGGTGGACTTTGCACCTCTGTGTGTGTGTGTGTGTAACAACCAGCGCAGGAGGTGAGAGCCCCACTGTGTTTTCACAACATTTATTGCCCTTTCTAGACGGAACTTGGCGATGGAGAGATGCAGCGTCCTGCTGGGCTCACCCGGATGCCCGAGGACACAGCGTGTCCCTCCGGTCCCAAGGCTGGAAGTGCCAGCTGCTGCATGGGCAAAATGCTGCTGGTGAGAGCTGCGTGTGTGTCCCAGGACACCCCAGCTTCCCTCCAGCCCGTGGCTCCTGACATTCCTGGTGCCTCCCAACCCCTCCACGTCCCTTCTACTGTGCACAGACCTCGTTTCTCACGGCCACTGTGTCCCCCAGCTCTGTTTTTCTGGTGTCCCCACAGCCCCTCCTTGTTTTAGCCAGCTTTCTGCTGGAGTTGGTGGCTTTCAGAGGGGAAAAACCTCCCAGCTGGGTCTGTGAGGACTTCGGGAAGGAGCGGTGGTGCCTCCAGGTGGCATTAAAGGGTGGCACCCTGAGCTGGACACAAACACTAAGTATCCCCACTGCTGCCCAGTGCCGCAGCCACTCTCCTGCCTGTGGTGGCAGCGTCCGGTGTGAGCTGGGCAGTCCAACAGGAGCTGGGGTGACAGCCACGCTGGTGGGACAGATGAGAACAGGCACTCGAAGGTGGTCCCTGCCAGCAGGCGATGCCTCCCTATGACTTGTCCCCTCTTCTCCAGTTAGCTTTGCCCTCGTCCCCAGGCTGGTGGCACAGCTGCGTGTCCCTCCTCAGCGCTTGCAGAGGGGGATCCCCCAAACCCTGCCCCTCCCGGTGGGCTAAGGACGGCGCTGGGAGCCCCCGGGACGCTCCCGGGGACAGCGAGGAGCCCCCAGCCCAGCGCACGGGGGGGCTGCTGGTCCAGAGCCCCGTGAGCATCGCCGGTAGCGGCACCGGGGACCCCCGGGGGGGTCGCGCACCCCCCTCACCGTGTCCCCTCGGGGGCGGGGCATGATGTATCACCACGCCCTTTATGCAAATCACAGCGTGGCGATTGGCGGGGGCGGGGCCGGGCTCCGCGGCCGGGCTATAAGAGCGGGGGAACAATACGCCCGCGGTCCCGGCTCGGGGGCTGGCGCCGGGGTGAGGGTCCTCCCTCATCCCTGGGGCTGCCCCTCTCCTGAGCGCCTGTTCCTCTCTCGGCCGCCCCTTTCCCCCTGCTGAGATGGAGTTTGACTCGTACCAGCACTACTTCTACGATCACGACGCCCAGGAGGATTTCCACCGCTCCACGGCGCCCAGCGAGGACATCTGGAAGAAGTTCGAGCTGGTCCCCACGCCCCCGCTGTCCCCGCTGGGCACCCCCGGGGAGAAGGGGTGCTGCTCGGCGGCGGAGGAGCGCCCGGGATGGCTCTCCCGGTACTGCCTCGCCGGGGAAGAGCCGGAGTATCTCATAGGGACGGGGCAGATCTTCGGCAACCTGAGCGCTTTCATCCTCAAGGATTGCATGTGGAGCGGATTTTCAGCGCGGGAGAGACTGGAGAAGGCGATGACAGAGAAACTTTCCACGGGCACGCAGAGAGCCGCCCCGCACAAACCCTCCTTCGCGCAGGATTTTGGGTTCAGCAGCTCCGTGACCGAGTGCGTGGATCCCGCCGCCGTCTTCCTTTGCCCGCTGGCCGAGAGCAAGATCCCCGCATCCTCGGGATCCGAGGGCCAGAGCGATTCCGGTAAGGGATGGAGCCGCTCCGCCGCCGAGCTGCCCGGCCAGGTGCCCCCAGCCTTGCTGGAGGCCGGCGTGGGGAACACGCGTGTCCACACATATACGTGCCGGGAGCCTCCCAGCCAGGCTACGCCTTTGTTGAGACTTCAAGCGAGCCCCGGTCCCGGCCCCACGAACAAAGCGGGCTCGGCTGCTCCCCTTTCCCACGGGGTTTTTGCTCGGGAAGCCCCTGCCCCTCTCGGGAAGGTGCGTGGGGGTCCCTCCGCCTGGTGCGTGGGACTCTGGCGGCTCCTTTCCCTCCTCCCGGCCCCACAGAAACCTCGTGGGAAGGTTGAAGGGCAAGTTTGCAGCTCACCGTGGAAAGTTTCGGGTTTCGAGCGTCTCGCCGCGCTCTGCCGCCGGCTCGTAAATTTGGCTGCTCCCCCTTTTTCCTCCCACGGCCCACCCGGGACGGGCTTCCCTCGGGATAAAAGGCAAAATATGCCCTGGGGGCAGCAGGTTTGGGAGCAGCGGCGTGGCCCCCGAGGCAGTGGCTCGGTAGGACGGGCAGGAACAGCCGCCCCGGCTGTGGCGTGTCCCAGCCCAGCCCCGCGGCTCCTCTGCCCTGTCCCGCGTGGGGGATGTGTGGGTGTTCATACAGAGGGTCGGGCTGGGACGGGGATACCACCGAAACCCACCCGCCAAGGGCAACGTGGTGCCCCTGCCCCGCATCTCTTCAATCTCACGGCAATTTTCGGTGCTTCTTTGCAAACACCCTCCGGCTCTCCACAAACCCACCGGCCCGCAGCCCTGCCGGGGCCCGTGCGTTGTTTCCCTCGCTCCCGCGGAGGCCTGGCTGACTCGGCTGCCGTGGGAGCGCTGACGCGGTGCCGTGACCCCGTTAATAAATCTGCCGGTGACCGCCACCTGCGCCGGTGAGTCACGGCACGGGGCTTAATGCCATTAGTAGCCCGGGGACGGTAAGCCAGGTCGGGGGCGTTAAGAGGCTTAACCCAAATATGCGAGGCCCTGGCGGGGGCCGCGGGGATGCCGGTGGGGTCCCGGTACCGTGGGGGTCCCGGGGGGTCCGGCCCCGCCACGTGGGCGCCGAACAAAAAGCAACAGATTGCAAACAATGAGAGGGGCCGCGCTGATTGACAGGAGAACGGACCAATGGGGTGGCAGGACGGCCGGCCGGCCCCGCGGGACAGCCAATAGGTGGCTTCAGGGGGCGGGGCTACGCTGTCCGACTTTTATTAATGAGCGTGTGTGTGTACGGGGCTGAGACCGCGCGCGTTGTGACACTGGTGAGTGTCCCTCAGCCCAGTGGCTCCAGTATCAGAGGGGTTTGGGCTTGCCGGGCTGAGCCCCAAAGCCTGGAGGGTTTGGGGTACTGGGTGGGGTCACTTACAGGAGCCCACCACTGGCCCCTCTCGAGAGCCAGGCCTGTGCCCACGATGCTGGTGGGGGTTTGGACATTTGGGGGGACCTTTAGCCAGTGCCTGTATTTTCCCCTAAAGCCTAGGAAAAAAGCTGGAGGCCTATCCCCTAAAATGAGAGCGATGACGGGTGTGTCTGAAGCCTGGTCAGCTTGCTGGGATGGGACAACTGCAGTGGCAACAGGCAGAGTGCTTTGGGGCCAGTTATGCTTTATTTAGGTCTTTCTGTTCATGGGCTTGAGATGCCTTTGAGGTTCATAATCTGCCGTAGGGACCTCTTCACCTCGCCCTCCCTCCCTGCACAGTGGGGGATTGTCCCCTCTGTCCCCGGGAAGCCGGGGCTGAATGAGCTTTATCACTTGTGAAAAGTAACAAGTCACCGAGGTGGGAAGCTGCAGCCAAGGGGAACAAAGGGTAGTTCTGCCCTTATATCCCTCATTTACAATTCCAATGGGCCACGAAAGCGCCCGACCGGGATGAACTTTGGAACCAGGCTGTCCCAGCATCCTGCTCCTCCAGCTCACCCCCACCACGCAGGAGGGACCGGGTGTTTCTTTCCTGATGATCCTTTATGCTGAACACATGTTGCTCCTGGTGCTGAAGTGAGGCGGAAGTAAAGCCTCCCTGTCCAATTTTGGGGCACATGAAACGGGGAGGGAATTCCACTCCTTCCCACGTGATGGTATTGGAGCAGCACTTAAACCACACAGTCCCTCCTGGACGTCGCAGAGTTTGCAGTTCGTGAGCAAACTTTTGTTGGGGAGGGTGCCCAGGGAGCTGTGGGGACGAGGGGTGATTGGGCATTCCCAGCTGATGGGGATCTATTCTTTCTTTGCCATGTGAGCAGAAGGTGAAGAGATCGACGTGGTGACAGTGGACAAGAGACAATCGCTCAGCCTGAGGAAGCCGGTCACCATCACGCTGCGTGCCGACCCCCTGGACCCCTGCATGAAGCGCTTCCACATCTCCGTCCACCAGCAGCAGCACAACTACGCCGCCCGCTCGCCGCCGGACCCCTGTCCCCCGCCCCAGTCACCCCAGCAGCAGCACGAGCAGGAGGACGAGCCACCCAGCGCCGCAGAGCCAGCCCCTGCCGTGACCCCGCCTGAGCCCGGCTTGCCAAAACCCAGCAGCAGCAGCAGCCCCGGCTCCGACAGCGAGGACGTGGCCAAGAGGAAAAACCACAACTACCTGGAGCGCAAGCGGCGCAACGACCTGCGCTCGCGCTTCCTGGCCCTGCGGGACCAGGTGCCCGGGCTCGCCGGCTGCCCCAAGACCCCCAAAGTGGTGATTCTGAGCAAATCCTCGGAGTACCTGCAGTCCCTCATCAGCGCCGAGAGGAGGATGGCAGCCGAGAAGCGGCAGCTGCAGCTGCGCCAGAGCCAGCTGCTCAAACGGATTGCTCACCTCAAGGGGCATTAGCACCCGCTGTGCCCCCCCCACCCTGGTCCTCACAACCCCCCAGCTCCTTCTCAATTTGCACATTTTTTTTATTTTTTTGGTTGCTTGTCGAACTGTTGGCCCTGGGGGCTGGAGCACGTGGCAGTGGCTGTGGGAATGGGTCCACAGCAGAGACCCCCCAGAGCATCCCCTACCCAGGGTTGGCTTCTTGGCACCAGGATTTCCCTTGTCCTCGCTGTGAAGTGACGGCTCCAGGTCAAGAGCTCAAATTTATCCCCCTTCCCCAGCAGCCCCTGCCCTTCTCTCTGCCTTTTACCACCAACAGCATCGCTGGGAGCTGCCCCTGGGCATCCACCTCGCCCTAAAAATCCCAAGCAACCACTTCTGCCTTGGCTCCTGGAGGCAGGCAGACACAGAGCCCAGCACGGGGCTGGCCTCTGGATGGATCCCATGGAGGTGGTGAGGGCAGGATGTGCCTCTCACCGGGATGAAGAGCACCCCGTGGGCAATCCCCTTGCTCGGCTGGACCGTACCTCACTTCCTCGTCACTTCCCGCAGTAGCTGGTCCTGGATTTTGTGTTCTAGAAACTGCTGCTGTAACTGCGCGTCTTATACTGGAGGCTGTGTTTTTATACTGTATTTTTGTACCACTTTTTGAGAAGTATTGGTAAAGAGTTTGCTTTTTTATATATATATAAATATATAAAAACTTTTTTTT
>WEKY01038836.1:0-53376 GCA_013390045.1 Picathartes gymnocephalus
GAGGTGAACTGAAACCACGACATGAATCATCAGATAAAGGATTTCAAGATAATCTACTTTAACTTTGTTATCTAGGTAGACACAAGAAAAAATTACTAAATAATCAGTTTCTTCAGCTCTGTAGAATAATAAAATATTCTTAAAGTTGCCTCCTTCCACTTAAGGCTGAGTCATGAAAAGCAACTAGTGTAAGCATGTCAATAGCAAATCAGGCCAAAGTAATTTAATTTTCTTTTTTGAAAGAGAATTGGAAAATTTCGTGGACACAGAAGATGAGGTCTGTTTAGTGAATAATAGATCCAGCTTTAGTGATGCTATTGATGATCTCCCAGTCTACTCTAGCATGTACACTAGGAGAATAGAGTTTAGATGCCTGACAGCCAAAGTTCACCAACACAGGAGTCCAGCAGGAAAAATGATGGGTTGTGTCAGTGATTCCTCCTTCATTTTAACCTCCATTAAGAGGATCCTAGGTTAGAGAGCGGGGTCTAAGTGAAGGCAGTGGATGTAAATATATTTTGAGGATCCATAGAGAAAGAGGAGATTTTTACAGTGAAAGAGCAGGGTTCAGAGGGGCAGAGTCTGGTCTGCTGAGCAGGTCATTATTTTGTGAGTGATTTTGATGATGAAGAGGCACCATGCTCAGGACGGCTGAAGAGACCCCTGGATAGAATTGGGCTGTGAAGTCTTGGTAAGGAGATTGGCTTTGAAACTAGTTTTGAATTAGAGAGAAAGTCTGAAAGTGGTCAGATGAAATTCCATGAAAGTCAGGAGCCAAGTGCTATACTTTGGAAAGATGGACAAAGTGGCTAATGTTTGCTTTAGTACAGCTGCCAAAAAGAGTACAGTGAATACTGGGGATCACAAACTGAAATTATCTTAAAAAGGGTCATGGTTGCAAAAATTTTCTTCTGAGAATTATTGAGCAAGGGTTTGGATGTAAGACCAGAAAAGTGTAACTTTAAAAATAACTAGAATAATTTTAAAATAAAGATATAGGCAAAAAGGAAATAATCCAAATGAAATATACAGAAAAAAAAATTTGAAAAGACTGTCAAAAGAGTGTTAATCTAGAGAAGAAGAGATTAAATCATATTCAGTCTGCAAAATGGTGTGATGAGGCCAATGAGAATGTCATTTGTACTTGCTGTAAGATAGGAAGATATCAGTTCACATTAATCAATTTAATCATCAAGGAAAATGTAAATTACACATTAGAAAAATATTTAAAAATATGAAAGATGCATAGCACAAACAGTACGCAGATTTTGTGGGATCTTCTTCACTGACAATTTTTAAGAGGATTAGGACACAAATTTTTCACAGATGATCTAAGTATAAATGATTTTCCTTAGGGTTAAAAGGTCCTTCTGGTCTTCTACTTCCATGAATGCCTGATCAAGTGATAAAATTAATTCACCCATCCGTGCTGTCTGCATGCATGTATAACATTGCCAGGATGTACTGATGTCCCCTGAAAAGGGATGGAATGGCTGTGGTGCAACAGAAGGGAGGAACCAGCTTTGGGCCATAGAGATAAAAATTCCCATTTTTTGAAACATTTAGATATGTTTTGCATAATGCATCTTCTGTCTCTGTAAACACCTTAGTGAAGCTGTTGAGTTGGGACTAAAAAAAGTGGTTCTGGAAGAAGTTAAATTGAAAGTTTAAGAGAACAGCAAAAACTTACAAATCCATGTAATAATTTTCATAAACCTTGATAGAATGAAAGGAATGGCATAGTGCAGTACAGAAGAGGGGATTAAAACAGTGGGCTTGTGACCATGAGCTGGCATTTAGGAAGGGTCTAAAAAAGCCACATGTGATGTCAGTGTTTCTCCATGATAGTCATTCAGAAGTTAGAAAACTTTGTCTAATGACATGAAGCGCACCCACTCTTTCCTCAGAGGTCCATTGCCCAGCACCCACACCTAACCTTTGAGTCATTAATCCTCTCCATGTCTTGACTATCTGGAGCTCATTTTAGAGAAAGTCCAAAGTAACTTTAGAAAAAAAAATTCAAATATGTGTCTCTGCTTAAACCAAACCACAAATTTGGTAGTCATTTCTTGAGTTCAGTAATGCAGACAAAACAGCTTCAGTGGTCACACCCTTCTGAGACACAAGGACCCATTTAAACACCATCATTCACCTTCACTGATATCATCTGAGGTCTTAAGATGAAGGGTCATAAGAAGTTTTATAGACACATGAAGGTTTTAAGCAATTTGTCACATTACAGTGTAGATCAGAAACTGGATCTTCTGACTCCGAGGTTTAGCTCTGGGTTTCAATTTTCATCTGTTGTGAAATTGAACACATCTAGATTTTTATGACTTTCCATTCCAGCACAATATCAATGAAAATCCTTAATGACTGGGCACTATTGATCTAAACTTGTTAAAATGTTATTTCTATTTCATGAACTCTGAAGACACCCTTGTAAGGCTTCTATTTCAAGGAAATTTTTGAAAGTAATTTTTAATCCACTCTCTTCCATTCTGACATATTTTTTCCTTTTTCCAGCTATTGCTAATGCTGGTAAAGTATGCAAAGCTTGACCCAGAAACAAATTTATGCAAAACCAAGTCATACACACTTGCTTAAAACCTAAGGGGACAGTAGTCAAAGTCACATCACTTTTGCTTCCACTATGCAGATTAATTAATTCGTGTTCATACAGCACTCTGAAAATTTACGCTAGTGGTGAATAAGTGCTGTAAATATTGTAAAGAATTTTCTTCCTAGCTTGTGTCAATAGCCAACAGTGTCAGAAAGGAAATCCAGTGAAATTAGTGGCCAGCTTGCTGGTACTCTGAAATAGATGATTATTACAGGAGAGGACAGAAAGATGAAGTTTTGCTGAACACTTTCTTACTTTTGTCATAGTTGACACCTGGCTGGCAGCCATAACAAAGATCTGAGAGGGAGTGGCACATTTAGGTGGCCTATGCAGGCCAATGTCTCACACGGGGAGTGTTTGGGGTAGAGCTGTTCATCTTCACCTACCATTCTGAGGTGTGGTGGAGTAATTTGATGCGGCATGGGTGCAGGCTGCTTGGCACCGCAACCTTCTGTAAGCGTCTCCCAAGGGACAGGGTGACACTCCGGTCGGGGCAGAGGAGACCCCCACTCTCGCACGCACAGCCGATGGAAATAAGGCTACGGAGGCCAGGAGGGGTTCCTTGTGTGAATTTCCAGCTGGGTTTATTACCCACACACTGGAAGGAACAGAGACGAAGAGCCCAGAACAAAAGCAGGGTATTAGGTTTTATGCCGGGAAGGCAAGGGGCAGGGAGAGCATCAGAGCCTATGATCTGAGGGCCTGGGGGTGGCACACAGGAGGGGCCAGGCCATGAGGGCCAACGGGAGGACAGGGAAGGAGTGGCTGGGGAACAAACAGGGGGTGAACCGGCCAACAGGCTGAACACCAGTGGGGTGACAGGGTTCAGAACTTGGCCGTACAGGGTAAACAGGGGAAAGGGAAACTGGGGTAGATTGACATCTGGGTCCTTGGTATTCCATGGGAGAAGCCAAAGCCCAGGGGGTGCCCTTCCAGGCATCCACAGTAATTCACAGTTTCCTTATCATAATCACCTTTTCCTATCAGCAAACACTGTGCAAAAGGTCATGCAATGTTTTCATTAGTCCCAGAAGACTGGAATTCAGGTGAATTATGGATCAAAGGAGAAAGGATGTCCCAACATGATGCCTTCCTTAGGTGGGAGAGAATGATGGAGCAGCTGAGTTGTTCCTAAAGCCTGTCTTTACTTAAGGAGATCCCTGCATCTTTCTCTAAGCCATGGATCATTTTGATGGGTAATATAGTCTAAGTCTACTTAGAGCTGTATTGTCCAGCAGTGGTGAGCTCCAAAGACCACCCAGTCAGAAAACTATTTTCTACCCGATGGTGGAAAACAGATCCCCTGGGCCTCTAAGTAATGCAATGCTGATTCCAGCAGCTTTGATAAAAATAAACCCCCAAAAGTTTCAATGTGCAACATAGCTGAGGAAAACCATCCATGTTTATACACAGGCATAACTTATTTATCAGACTGCACAGTTATCCAAATCTTATCTCAAAGTGCACCAGATGTTATGCACTATGCCATGGGACTTGGACAATATGCTGAGTTACATGATGCTTGGCCTGGGCCTTCTTCTAGTGGTGTATGTTCTGCCAGCCTCCATGATCTTCTTCAGCCAGGGGCTTTAACCCTTCTCATTGTGATTATCTGCGCTGCTATGCTGTCTCTGTTTTATTTATTCCATTTGACAAGCAATACTGTACTTGCACACAGCTGGTCAGAAACCACCCATGAAGCAGGCATAAGACAAGATGACAAAGCACAAAGGCTATCAGCTCTGACTTCTCTTACTCACTGACCGTTTCAGTGTGTTGTGTCGCCAATTAGCTAATTAGTGTTATAGGCTGTTCTTATAATTAACCATGCAAATCACACTTCTAATATATGTCCACACATACAAGGCTTCTTACTGTTGTTTCAAAAGCACATAGAGAGCTCAGTTAAATTCCAGGTATCCTGTGTCTGTTAGGCCCTATATTGTGATTTTAGTCCTGTCCATGCTGAACATCTCAGTTTAGCATTACACACAAGATTTGTGTAACCCCCTCCCCTGTTGAGGAGTTCCCCTGATGAATGTTTGCTCATTGCCAGGGCTCATGCTCATTGTCATATTTTCACAGCCAGGACTGCTCTAAGTATAGTTTTCCATTTTCATGGCTGTTGGGGGTTGGGTTGTCTTTCCTTTTGTTTCCTTTAGCATATGGAATTTTTTCCCATTAAATTGATATGAGCCACTAACCACTGGGTGCTTAAGAAGAACAAAACGACGTGGCCAACCCCCTGGGCTAGAGGGGACATGCCTGTTTGACTGCTCTCCTGTCTGGGAGGTTTTTTTTTCCTCTCAAAGGGTGGGGGGGAAGATATCTTGAGAATTGGGGCTAGTAAAAGGCACAGCTGGAGCAGGGTGGGCGCTCACTCGCTGGCTTCTTGGCTTCAGGGGAGGAGCACCGAAGGGGACATTGCCTGCAGGCCCGAGGGCTGGGACCGGGTTCCTGGTTCTGTTTTGTTGTTAATGCCATAGTAGTTGTTGTTTGTTTGCTTTATTATAAATAGTAGTAAAGAACTGTTATTCCTATCCTCATATCTTCGCTTGAGAACCCCTTAATTTCAAAATTACAATAATTCGGAGGGAAAGGGTTTACATTTTCCATTCCAAGGGAGGCTCCTGCCTTCTTTAGCAGACACTTGTCCTTCAAACCAGGACAATGGCACATCAGCAGCTGTGGAACAGGTTTGTGCTCCTGTCTCACACTGGTGAAGCTGTGCATTCTGCATGATCCCGTTCACTAAGAGAGATGGCTGTGGAAAGTCTGATGAAGAGAGTAGCTGGTAAGCCCTGGCTGTGATGCTGCCTGTGTCCTATCCATGGGGTAATGTGAGTCAGGAGCCAGTTGTAAGCCGTGTGTTCAGCATTTGAAATTCTGCAGGTCCACTTTTAATGTCTGTGCCTTGGTAGTAGCAAACAATATATGCCACCTGGTCTAAGCAAGGGATAAAGCCCATCCCCTTCTCTGACCTTTATCAGCTGGTCTGAGAGAAGATATGTTCTCTTCCCCAAACTTTGCTTCTCCCTATATACTTATATAAGTAACTACTCTCCTTTATAAGCATAAGTGCTGCATTGCTAAAGGGCCTCACAGACAATTCTGGTTTATATTTTCCTTGGATCTAAGTGTGGTCTCCCTCATGTCATGCCTCCAGGAAGCTCTTTCATGTGCAATATGAAAGACAAAGAAAGATTATCCTGCCGTTACTATTTATCATCATGATATAGACTTTAAAAAGATTTTAAAAGATCAGTTTTAAACTGGTCCAGTGATTATTATATTGCTGTAAACCAGCAATGGGAAACAAGGGTCAGAGAGGCAGGAAAACATTAGGAAAAATAATAGAATAACTCAGTATTGCTTTATACAAAGAGAAATGGACTCAGGCTTGTCAGTGTGCCATTTATTAAACATTGTCTTACTTTTTGCTTTGCTATTTACTTCAAATGCCAGAGAACCTCTGAATTGGCGATGATGAATGGAAGTTTTCTGGCATGCAGCACCACCAAGTTCAAAAGCGATAAATGTGACCAGGCACAGTCAAAAACACTCCCATTTCATTGTATGCAGTCTCCCTTGTGTGTTTATTTAACTTCCCTTTAGTTGCACAAGGCAGAAATTATGAGATGAGAGGTTACCCGGTAGCCTTCTTGAAAAAACCTGGCTATTTTGACCCACCTCAGCAACAATATTGTCTTCAAAACAGGTCCTTGGCTTAATAGAATGCTTCAAGGTAGGGCAAGGTCATAACAATGCTTAAATATTGTATGGTGAATTATCTCCAAGCTTGAAAGCACTTTGAAAAATAACAATTCTTAAAATTTCTTAACCTCTTTTCAAATGGGGACAATGAAGAAAAGGTGAAATAGGTTTCTTTGAGAAACAAGTCAGCAACAGAGTCAGGAATAAAATTTATTAGCATTATTATATAAGGATTCTTAAACAATATTAGACCATAAGTCTTCTGAAAATGTTACTGAAACTTAATTTCAATAGAGCTATAAGGTTTTACAGTAGCTGAAGAGTACAGAACTTCTGCAGAAGCATAACCTTGTACTTTGCACTCGGGAACAGCTGGTTAAATGAGATTTTTGGTGCTCGTGTAGATTGAGTCATAGCAGACTTGTTAAAGCTCACCTGTTCCTGAATCTCAGTAAATTAATTAAGAGATACCTTGGAGTAGCTTGGCCATGATGTGATGGGCATGGGCTGCCTTCAGGCAGAACAGACAGTCAGAAGGCTCTTGGCTGCTGCTAGAAACAGCAAACAAGATGTTCTGTGTGTGGTTTATTTGTGAAGGCAGTGCTGTTAGAATAGCAGCCCTTGTCCAAGAGAGGCTTCTGGAAATGTGTGGGTATCATGCAATTACACCACAAATGCATGAGCTCATATTGCGTTGGTAGGAAAGGACTCAAGATTTCACCTGAAAAACTAAGGTGGTGGCCTTTTTTATGGGATCAGCATCTCAGCAGCGTAGGCTACAGAGAAATGAGAACTTTTGATGTGAAGGTAAGCACTTTCTAGTCAAGGAGTTAGTACTGAGAGCCTTCAGCTCTAGAAATAGATTATTCTGTCTTGCTGAACTGTCTGTAATGAAAAGCATTGTGACCATGACTGTTTAAAGCTACAATTAGTTGGCAGTTGATTGATAACACTCTTCTTGCCCCATACCTCCAGCCAAAAAATTAGGGGAAATATTGAGTGACTGGTTTAAGGTTACTCCGTGTAAGCCCGTGCCACAGGGATGGAATACGAACAGGGGTTGTCCTCATGCAAAGCCAGTAAGTTTTGGGCTCCAGGCTAAACAAGCATTTGCTGAAGGGAGCAGCAATGGGTGTAAATGCCTGGAGCAGGCAGGACTGCGTGAGAGAAAGCCTGACTCTGTGATGGGGACTGACTGCCAGACTGACCTCCAGGGACCTGCCTTGGTACACCCTTTTCCACTTAATTTTTCCCATTCTTCCCAGTGGTGTGGCAAGCACATAGATCATAATGTCTTGATGGCTGTTGGAGATGAAAAGCAACTCTTATTTCCCAATGTGTGTTCTGGTAAAGCAACGGGGTAACTCCTGTCAGCTGAGTGCAGGGACCAAACTCCACCAACTTTTGTTTAAAACCTGCCACTGCTATGTCATCTGACACATATCCCAGGAGGAAAGCGGCTATGCAGCAAGCAACAGGCCTGCACAATATTCAAGGCTGAAGCTATGTCATCCAGCCACTGTGTCAGCCTATGCTACATCCCATGAGTCTACTACAATAGCACAGACACATGGCCCTTGGCCATCTGATGTTTAATTGGAGGTTTAAGCAGAGTTTGACAAACTGTATCAGAAGCTGGAAAATGTGGTTCAGTCCTTTTAGTCAGTCTTTCTTAAACAGGCTGCATAAAATGCTACCTATTTCTTAAAAGGGTCATTTTGGATATTTCAGAGGAAAGTTTAGGTTCCCAGCAGTCACCTGATAATCCCTGTCCTCTACCAGCTGTCACCCTGGTCTCTGATAGCCAAATATTTTAAAATAATTTAAAAGATTCTAATTGGCTCTTCCAAATTCTTTAGTCAATTTAGGGCAACTTAGGCATCAAGACTTTGCCCAGCAATTGTTTGTGCATTTTACCTTAAGAACTTGCTGCATTGCAGGGAAAACAGCTTAATTGCATGTGATCTATGAAAATCTTACTGTTTGAACTTTCAGTTTTCAATTTTGATAAATGTCTCCTATTTCTTGATTGGGAACTGGAAGAACAAGCACCTGCAAACTTCTTTGGCTGGTGCATTATTTCTGCTTCTTGCCAGGGATGACTTTACTGGGAACAGAGAGGGGCTGAAGGGCATCCTTTTTGGCAGTGGCAGCTGCACTGTGGCAGAGGCTGCTGATATGACTCTCAGTGTGGCCATCCAGATTCCATGCCACCCATCCTGGATCCCTTCAGGTTATCAGTCCCTGATCCATTAGCATTTCTTCAGGCTAAGTTTTGACAAAAGCAGAGACTGTAGCTGAGGGTTGAAATGATCCTTGCTAGCAACAAGAGGAAGAAATAGGAGAATTCATGGTTGCCTTTCATCACAGGGGGAGGAAAAAAGCATTTCTTTCTGAGGACCCTCAGCTGGCCTCAGCTTGTTCTAACTGTGAAGTCTGTACTTTCTTTTTTTTTTTTTTTTTTCCCAGTCCTTAGTAAAACTGAATGACTCTCACCAGAGATGCTCTAAAAATATCCAGGCAGATCACTGGACTGCTCCAGGGAGGCAGTAAGGTCACTGCAGGAGATGACAAACCAGGCTCAGACCACAGCAGATCCCGGGTCAGGGCTGCCAAGAACTGCCTCTCTCATTGCTTGCAGAATGTTCACAATTTACAGGTGCTAATCCAAACTTTGGAACAGTAACTTGTCCTTCAACTATGGAAGAGGAGATATAAGAAGTGAACAAATTACTCAGTCTGTTGTTTTCATTTAGGCAATCTTTGATCTTGTGTTTATCTTCCAAAAGATCACCTAAAAAGAAGAGTGACTTGTGGTTATTATGGCTTTGTGCTGTGCTTTTTTCCCCTTTCTCTGCCCTTGTCATTCTTCTTTTCCATGCATAAACTGAAAAAGCAGATTTGTCCTCAAATGAACTCCAATGTCAGCTTGTAACTGCAGCTTTTGTACATCTTTGCATTGATTCATAGCAGCTGGTAAATTGAGATACTTTTATAATTTCTAGATCTAAATACTATATATGAAACTGGTTTGTAATGACATTTTCCTGTATTATTATCGCTACTGGGAGAAGAGTTACTTTCCATATTGTCAGTTCTAGTTTTTAACAAAGATAGATTTATGTATGCAGAAAAACACTTGAAAATTATCATAAAACCTTTGAAGGGAGAAATGAAGAAGACAGGAAGAACCTTTAGTTTGTCTATGTGCCCAGCAAATGTTTTCTTTGGGTTTTGTTTTTTTCTTTTTTTTCCTCTTTTTTTGGTTGGTTGGGTTTGTTTTGTTTTTTGTTTTGTATCCAAGCATTTTGAGTGATGTACCCAGATAGAGGCAGCCTGATGGATGTATTAAGTGAAGATGTTTCTCTGAGTGTGTCCAACACGAACAAACTGCCTCAGCAGAATCAGGAGGAAGATGGTGCAGTCCCATGTGTTCTCCCAGGGATGCTTAATGTACTGGTTTTCTGCATTGGTAGACAGAAAGGTTTGTATTTGGGACCTTCAGCCCTGCTGATGGAAGTCCCTTGGAGTTCTGAGTGGTGAGACATTTGCATTTGCTAACCCTGCTGGGAAGATGGGAACTGTAGGATTCAACTGATGGCCCTTGGAGAGCTCAAAAATGTGAGACTACCTCTGGAGTCAGTGGAGAAGAGCACGGGCAGGAGTCATGGAAGAAAGTTTTCACTGTGATGCTTGGTTCCCCTTTCCCAATAATTGGAGGGAATGTAACGGATGAAGACATGGGAGCTGACTCTCACTTTTGTTATTTAGGTTGCAAGAACCTTTGTCTCCATGCTCTGACCCAGCCTTCTGCTCGGGAAGTCCCCAGTGCTCTAGGGTTGACACATCCTTAATCAATGTGCTGAACCTTGCCTTCCCCACACGTAGCTGCATCTGCCCTCAACTGTTTGCATACACAAAATTCAGAGATCATACATTACTCAAAAAACCCATCACATTCTGCACCATGGATTCAGGTTTGCTTTGATTTATGGGAGTTACTTTGTCATGACTCTATCTTGTCACTGTGCAACCCCAGCTTTCTCGTAGCATCTTCAAATACTGAAAGGGCACAGTAAGGTCTGGAGCTCTCTTTTACAGACTGAATACCAGCTTGTCACACAGAAGTTTGTTGAAGGGAATAACAGTGCATATATATTTAGAAGGAGGGCACCTTGACAGATTTCACCAAAGTGACTAACTGCTTCTCATATAGGACTGTGAGACACTGGCACCAGTGGTTTCTGAAACTCTGCTGGAACCTGGTGTTGACAGCTAATGAATGAAGATGGTGCTGAACAGAGATGTAAACATAAGATGATGTCTAGTTAAACTTCATCATGGTTTAAAACTGGGAGAGAAAGCAAAGCAGTGCTTCACAAATGTAAAAGGACAAAAATGTGCAGAGAAACATTACTGGCTAGCTTCCAGGACTGCAATAAATCAAGTGATAAAATGCACAGATACTGTGTCATTAATATGGGGTTCCAAGTACTTTATATAATTTTAATTAATAGCTCAAAGAATTGTTTTAAGTTAGAAAAGTAACATCAGCCTTTCATAGCCCATGTGGACTGGAGAATTCAAACTGTTTTTTGTCCCTTTAAAGATAAGAGAGAGATAACAGACATAGATTTTTGTCTTTTTTAAAGAAGTTATAGGTGCCCCATCCCTGGAAGTGTTCAAGACCAAATTGGATGGGACTCTGAACAACATGGTTTAATGGAAGATGTCCCTGTCCATGGCAGCGGTGTTGAAACTGGATGACTTTAAAGTCTCTTCCAACCCAAACAATTCTATGATTCTATGAACCTACAAAATCCCATTTTCCTAAAAGCAGGAGAAATGAAATGAGCAAAAACATCTCTCTGTCCAAGATTTGTCACAACACACTCACAGAGCAATGGTATCTGAGACTTCAGTTAGCACTGTTAGTTGAGACACACAAACTTCTGGAGCACCTCCTTCTCAACACCAGGTTTCTTCTCTTGAGTCTTTTCCCTCAAGCTGCAACCCATTCGCTTTTATGTTAACCTTCCTCCTCCTCTTGGCTGCGTGTTGATGATACTCAGCCGGAAACAATTCTAAGTAAACAACAATCTTTTTAACTTAGCACAGTTGTTGGCTTCCACAAAGATTCACCTCAGTTTTTAAAATGAAAGCTCCTAATTTTACCTCCAGGATGAACTCTTGGACTCATGATCATGATCCTTCACCTTTTTTATGCTCCCAGATGTTTTCTCTTGACCTGTTGCTTTACTCAGCCTCTTACTAGAACAGTCATAGAATTGTAGAATCATAGAACTGTAGAATGGTTTGGGTTGGAAGGGACCTTTAAAGGTCATCTAGTCCAATCCCCTTGCCATGAACAGGGACATTTTCAACTAATCAGGTTGCTCAGAGCCTTGTCCATCCTGACCTTGAATATTTCCAGGGATGGGCATCTACCACCTCTGTGGCAACCTGTGACAGTTTTTCATTATCCTCTTGTAAAAAACTTCTTCCTAATATCCCATCTAAACCTACCCTCCTTCGGTTTAAAAAATCCCCCCTTATCCTATCATCACACACCCTTATGAAAAATCCCTCTCCAGCTTTCCTGTAGGCTGCTTTTGATGCTGAAAGGACATGAGAAGAGCTCCCTGGAGATTTCTCTGCTGCAGACTGAGTAGCCCCAGCTGTCTCAGCCGGTCCTCACAGGAAGGGTGCCCCAGCCCTCTGACAGTCTTTGTGGCTCTCCTTTGGACTCACCTGTATGAACAGCCTGTGATGAGGGTCAATCCAAAACCACTTCAATGTACCTTTCTTCTGTTTCATACAATGACATATTTAGGGTGGAACTGTTACTGCTTTATATTTTTATTTCTATAAGGAACTTAGCTGTTCCTACAAGTAGCCTACAACTGGAAAGCTGACAAAGTCCCTGTTTCCTGTCTGGGTCAATTGGTTTACTAAATGCATGGATTACCTGAAAACTTCTTGGGTTTTCAGTGGCTTGGACAGGTACCTCAGAAATCAAGATGTCAGACCTTGGAAGACCCTTACTCCCTAGCAATCCATTTTTCCGTTCTTCATATTTCAGCACACACCTGCAGGAACCCCTGGGTACTGCTGGAGGATTTCTGCTTTTCCACATCTCTTCCAGACCACTCTATTTTTTTTTTCTTTTTTTCTTTTTTTTCCTTTTTTTTTTTTTTTTTCCGCCCAGAAACTTTCAGATACAGCTCTCCTGGTCTCTTCTTGTGCTCTTTGCCTTCTCTGGAAAGAACTTCTCCAGGTCAAGAGGCAGTACAAATGCCACCCAACAGCTTCAGAAAGTTCAAAGTGCTCCTAAACATTTCTGAAATCACTCAGAAGACCAGTCTAAGACAACTAAAATGGAGCCCAAGAAGATCCTGGTGCTGCAAAACCTTGGTGTAAAGGTTTTGACATCAGCAAGAGATTTGCTTTCTACAGGCCTGAAGAGATGTTGCTTTGCTCCCATCTTTAAGGTAGTGTTGAGCTCTGGCTGAATTTGTACTAGTGAATCATCTGTGTGCCCCCAAAGGGCCATTTCAACTAAATCAGATGTGATGAACAATTTTTAGGAATGACAAAAAGCTGGGACATTTCCTAGGGACAATGTCCTTATCTGAATGACAGTCACAAGGGGACCAAGTCTTAAAATAGGGACAAGACTCTGTTAGGTTACTCTTCCACTAAACACTGCTCAGACACTCACCATGCACAAAGGAAGGCACTTTAGGATTCAGTACAGGGGGATAAATCATGTATTAAACCATGAATTCTCCCTTCTCAAGTCACTGCTATGCCCATTAAACCACAAATCTTCCCAGCACATGGGTCTCAGTCTGATCAGTTATTTGGTGTAGCAGGGCCTGGGGGCACATAATGGGCAAGGTGGAATCTTTGCCCAAATCCTGTTTTCAGGGTCTCCCATATCTCAGAGCTGCACATTTTTGACTGCAGCTGAGCAGCTGCATAACCAAATGCAAATGAGATGATAATTACGCAGGAATAGGAGAACTTGTCTGTTTTCTTTCTTCAAGTTCAGAAGCAGGTGATCTGCTTTACCTCGGTGATGCCTTGGCACTTCCTTAATTCATTGTACCCTACCCTGTAATGAAATGACTGGGATTACAAACTCAGCACCTGTGAAAATACGAACCAATTACTTTTAAAATCTGTCAGTGAGTGCCTATCAAGGAGCCTTCTGACAGCAGCTGTGTTGTTTAGGAAAGGGTTTATGTGGCACAATAATTATGTCAAGTTGTCCCAGCTCTGTGGAGACACAGCACACAGAAATGGCTTTGAATGTGCTTCAGCAACGCAGCTGGTCACGTTCCCCTTCCGAGCAGTTCTTTCTGGGGGTGCTGGAATGGGAGGGAGATGACAGTGAAATGCTGGTGCTGGTGTCAAGGCACAGCCTACATTGAGTTGGTGCCAGCAGTGGTGTCATCCACTGTGCCAGGAGAAGACATATGATTAATTATGAAATAATGTCAGGGCATTTCACTGTTCAGAGGTGTTTGTTTGGGTGTAACAGCATGGTGGTTTTTTAAAAAAACAACTTTTCTCACTCTGTCAGGGCTTGCATAGGAATGAGATTTAGGAAAAAGATGTCACACCAGTGTTTGCCTGCTGAGAGCTCATAAGCAACCCAAGAACAAGTGCAGCACAACCAGATGGAGGGCAGCAAGCAGCAGAGACCTGTGCAGGGTCTGAAGGATCCACTTCCACAGACACAGCTGGCAGCATCTGGAGAGGCTGGTTCCTTTGGGTAGCAGGGCAACCCCTCTATATCTTGTGGCAGGGGCTGTAAGACATCCCGCTGTGCAGATTGTCCTCCCAAGATTTCCATCCCTTCCTGGAAGCAGGCAGGCACAGGCAGCTGCCTTAAAGCTTGGGCTTAGCAGAGGGGAAGCAGCTCCTGCCCGAGCCAAGGCTGGCTCCTGCAGCTCTCTTGCGAGCCCTAGTGATGGTAGGGACTGCCTGCAGACAGACAGGTCTGAAAACACAGCCCTGTTCTCACAGGCAGCCCTTGCTAGGAAAAACAGGAAAATGTTTCATTCCTATGCTAAGCAGGTTTCTCTTTCCATCATTCTCTTCTGCTTTTCTTCCCCAAGAAAACTGAAACACCAGCGAACATCACTGTCCCCCACAACGGTTTGCAGAGCAGAGAGGCTTGTATTGCATTTGTTCCTAAGAGATAAGAAAGGGGCCAAGACAAAAATAAAAAAGAGAAGTGCTGGTTGAAATAAGAATGAATACTTCTTCTTCTGACATTCAAAATCCCAAGACACTTGCATTCCGGAGTTGTGGACCTTGTAGCAGATCCATTTAGTCCTCCTTCCTCCAAGCAGTGAAGCACTTGCTTTCATCCCATAGTGAATGGTTGTGTGGAGCAAGGACAAGCTTCCAGCTGCTGTCCAGAATGGGACTGCAATTCCCAGCTGGAAACCTGACTTTCTACTAGACCTCTGAGTGGAAACAATGTGACACTGTTATGAGGTTTATTTGTTCTATAGAGTTTTTTTTCCTGCTTTTTATCACATGTTCACTTTAGCCATTACAAATTAGGATGCTGAATATTGATACACACACACAGGTAGCCCAGGTGACTTTTTTCTCAAGTAATGTTTTTATAAGTGCAATTTTGCTTTACAGAAAAGTCAGGTTCAATGGAAAAAACAAACAACTAGTGGTTCATATCGAAGTTCATGTCTGCAGGTAAGTGGTGAGAGGGAAAGCAGAACATGTGACATGTTTCTTAATTCAGCAGATATCTCATGTACCGTCTCTGGATTAGAGCAGAATTACTTTTTGATCTGAGATCTGTAGTAAGTGACTGGCAGATATTGTTAAGGAGTACATCTCTCTGATTCATGCTCCTAGTGAAGGTGCATCTGTCCTAAACAGTTCAAATCAAAAGACGGTTTGTTTAGCTCTTCAAATCCAGCAGCTGTCTCTCATTAAGTGAATTGATGAGAACTGTCAGAATATTGTTTCTGGACTTTCTGAACAACTGACATTTAATTCAGGCTTTTCTTTCCCATCTGAGGAAACTAGAATGAGTATGACGGATAAAGAACAGAAATCAGAATCAGGCAAAGTTCCGAAAACCTGTATGTGTGTACACGCAAATATATCCTGCTAATTTTTATATTCATCTTTGGGAGTTATTTTACATCTTCCACATTTTGCTTGACATCAAATGGGTACATCTAGAAACAAAATTTACACTTGATGGTGTGAGTTCTGGTCTTGTGTAATATTGACTTTCATATTTATGTTTATCATAGGATCATGGAATAATTTAGGTTGGAAAAGACCTCTAAGACCATTAAGTCCAACTGTTAACCCAGCACTGCTAAGTGTTCCACTAAACCATGTCCTTAAGCACCACACCTAGAAATCTTTTAAATACCTTCATGGATGCTGAGTGAACCACTTCCTTGGGCAGCCTGTTCCAATACTTGACAACTCTTAGGTGAAGAAATTTGTTCTAATATCCAACCTGAACCTCCCCTTGTGCAAATTGAGGCCATTTCCTCTTATTCTTTCTCTTGTTACCTGGGAGAAGGGACCAACTCCCACCTGGCTTCAGCCTCCTGTCAGGCAGTTGTAGAGAGTGGTAAGGTCCCCCCTGATCCTTCCTTTCTCCAGGCTGAAGACCCCCAGCTCCATTGCCCTTCTCTGGATACACTGCAGCCCCCCAATGTCTTTCCTGCAGTGTGGGGCCTAAAACTGGACACAGGATTCAAGGTGTGGCCTCACCAGGGCCCAGCACAGAGGGACAATCACTGCTCTGGCCCTGCTGGCCACGCTATTGCTGACACAGGCCAGGTGCCATTGACCTCCTTGCCCGCCTGGGCACACACTGGCTCATGTTCAGCTGCTGCCAACCAGCACCCCCAGGTCCTTTTCTTCTGGGCAGCTTTCCAGCCCCCTGCCCCCAGCCTGTATCACTGCAGGGGTTGTTGTGACCAAAGGGCAGGACCTGGCACTTGGCCTTGTTGAACCTCACACAATTGGCCTCGGTCCATCAACCCAGCCTGCCCAGATCCCTCTGCAGAGTCTTCCCGCCCTCCAGCTGCTCAGCACTCCCACCCCACCTGGTGTCATCTGCAAACTGAATGAGAGTGCCCTTGATCCCCTTGTCCAGATCATTGATAAATATATCCACAATACTGAGCCCTGGGGAACACCACTGGTGACTGACCATCAGCTGGATTTAGCTCCACTCACCACCCCTCTCTGAGGCTGACCATGACAGTGCATCTGCCCAAGCTATGGGAAACCAGTTTCTCCAGGAAAATACTGTGGAAAATTGTGTCAAATGCTTTACTAAAGCCCAGGTAGATAACATACACAGCCTTTCCCTCATCTACTTGGAGAAGTACCAAGTACTACCTTGTCACAGAAAGCTTCAGTTAGCTATTATCATAATAAGACAAAAACCCTCAAACATTTCTGTATATTTCTATCATAATAGGTGAGAACAGCATTAAAAAAAAAATATATATATATATATAGTGCTCAGAATATGATAAAGCAAACTTCTAAGTCTTTAAAGATACAGAAATTTTCCATCTGGCTAGTACTAGGTCTGAGAATGCAGATTTTCATGAGGAACTTTCAGAACTGCTAAGTCTTAAAGTTTAGAATTTCCATCCTGTTCTGAGCCAGCTTCTTTTTTTCATTGACAGTGTCTGGCCTAGCTGTAGAAATAGAGCAACAAATCTGTTCTTCCTGGGTTTCTAATTGCCACAGTCTTCTAAAAAGCTGTCTGGCAAGGGTACTGGATTTATCTTCAGGAGTGAAATTTAAGTAGTTTGGAGACAAAATGGTTGAACAAAGGCCTCATTTTTTCTTTTAATACAGATGGCAAGAGGTTTCCCACTTATTTAAAAAGAAGGAAAGCTGGATCTATATAAAGCTCTGGATATGTTTCATCTAGGCTTACACACAAGTGTCCAGGAAGACAACTCATCATTCTGGGAAAAATCACCCAGTTTACTCTAAAACAAATGTGAAAAGAGAACCAAAGAGACAAAAATATCAGCTTTGCCATCTGTCAAGATGATTCTTTTGTTGCCATGACCATACTGTGCTTTACCCAGTCATAATCCAGCTCCTGGTTCAAATAACTCATCTGGGATGCTCAAAATAATTTATAGACATTCCCTTTATCTCTCAAAACCTGTACATGGAGAGAATAAAATGAAAGATAGAGAAAATGAGGGCAGAGAAATGTTAAGTTTTCAAAGATGTTTCCCTTCTCATCCCTTATATGAGTGGAGGGTCTTGGATCCCAGATGTGCTTTCCAGAGCATCACCTTCTCCTTACAGGGGGACACTCTCCTTCAGCTCATGTGACTTGTGTTCAGCCCGCAGTATCCCAGCTAAACATCCCCTCAGGTCCTCAATCCTAACTCCCACAGTCAGAAATTAAAGGGTCAAATAGTCCAGGAGGTTCTGGGTGAGGAACCCCTTTGTCCTGCCTGGTCCCACAGGGTTGACAGACCATGAGGGGTTTGAGGGGCTGAGTCAGGCCTCTGTCAGCCCTTGGAGAACCAGCTGCAGGTTTATTTTAATATAAGAAAAATAAGTACAATGCAAATTCCACCCATTCCCACCAGCCCCCAAAATTTTCTCTTGGTCTGGATTTGCTTGAAATGGTACATAACATGACTGAGAATATCCATCAGCCAGAGCCATTTAAAGGTAAAAAACCTTTAACACAGGAATAATAATAGAAAGCCAAAGAGACACTTTTTGCTTTCCAGATACTTTCATAACATCAACTCAATTATCCTCCTAACTGCCAAAAAAGTGGTTTAGAGATGAGGAAACTCGTGAATTATAGCTGTTAAAGAGCCCAGTTTAAGGATAGAAAGTGACTTTTAGCTTTTTCTAGAGAATATTGAATACTTGAGGTGTGATAGCAAAATCTGCAGTTATACCATAAATAAAAAGCCTGCACATACAAGCGCAAATGTTCACTTGCATATCTATAGAGAAAAGAGAAGAGGAACATAACAACATTTACCACTTTGTTAATGTCCTGCAGAGATCTGTAGGGCAGTGCTACCTGCCTGGTGGCTGATTTGAAGGTGAGAGGTACAAGTCCTTGTTCTGTATTCCTTACTGCAAACCAAACCTAGAAACTGCTGTGAAATAGCAACAAAATGGATATTAGCAGGTAGCATAAAGCTCTGCTTATAAAACCAGCCTATAGTTTTAAAATATTTGTTGCCTCTGTTCCTCTACTGGGATTCATCTTCTACTAAATTTAAGTCTGTCATGAGCAGTTTGATATGTTAAATCACAGTTTATTGTAAAAATCCCAGAGTCTTTTTGAAAATATGAAATCTTGTCTCAACTACTCCTGTTATCACCCATTATTTTGGCTATCCATCAGCACAAGGCTTTCTGTATTCATAAGAAGCTGTTGCACAAATTTCCAAGGTGCTCTGCTATGCAGCATTAGGCCTGGATAAATTTTTCACTTTTTCATATTTCACCCAGCAGTTTTGGGTGGGTTGTTAGATTGCTAACCCAGAACTTGATTTTTTTTCTCCTCAAATATGAGCTATTTTGGAGTTCTGTATTTTTTCTTACTCTCCCTCTGAGCCAGGTTTTCTCTAACAGCCAGATGGCTGCTAAAAAGCAAGGAGGTCTATAGGTGGTCTTTATGAATAATATTTTAGTAGAATGGTACAGCTGCTTATTAGATGATCAAATAGAGATTATGTGAGGATACACAAAACATGCAATTAAGTAATAAACAGTGACTGAAAATATAACCCTGCATTTTAAAAATTAGTTTTCATTTTGATCGGCTGCTTGTAGCTGGAACAATAGCAAAGGACTTTATAACACAGGTTTTTAAATCTTATATAGTATGGTCTTTTACAGTTTCACTCAATAAATACATTGAACCAAGCTTATCTTCTGAAGCCATATTTGTAAATTAATCAGAAATAACATGCTGTGAACCAGTTTGATATGTGAGAAGTACTGTGTTAATCCACTGACTGAAACAGCAAGAGAATGCTTATTCCACAAGTAGATATTCACAACTTCATGTGAAGGTTGCAAATCAGTTTAATAACCCTCCCTGGCACAGGTACTCCCTCAGTGGAGCATCTAGCAGCTGCCTAAACTGGATCTGTGGCCAGCTGGTCAGTCCCATAAGTGGGTAAAGTAACACAGAAAATACTAAAGTGCTACAAGGATAGAAGTGTAAAATGAAACAGATGGGATATAGTCATTCCACCTCACTGGAAGATTCAAGACAAAAACAAAACAATAAACTAACACAAAAATGTTCTTTGGAGTTCTAAATTAATCTTACTCTGCCAGATTGATGAACATAAAGACCACACTCCCATAACATACCTATTTAAAAAAAAAAAACCAAACACAAAATAAAGGTAAGACTTCAAGAACTGGTAATCCTAATCTGCATGGTTAAGATTAATGGATATGTCATTTGTTTATATAACCCCCCATATTTTTAATTTGACATTCTAAATATTTTTTAGAACATTTACATAGGTAATTTCAAGGAAGAATAAAGTGCAATTAATATTTATGATTATGGTGGCTGGACTCTAGATGCCCACCAAAGCTGCTCTGTCACTCCTCTCCTCAGCTGGACAGGGTAGAGAAGAGAATAAAAGGCCCATGAGTCAAGAAATCACTCACCAGCTCCATCATGGACAAACAAACTTGATTTGGGGGAATTAGTTTAATTTATTACCAATCAAATCAGACCAGGATAATGAGAAATAAAACCAAATTTTAAAACACCTTGACCTCATATATTTGTAGGCATGACTCACCACATGAATTTTTGGCGTGGTTTCCCTGTTATTTTTCAGAGATACACTGTTGCAGCAGTTTTTATTAGTTAATTGTACTTTGGTTCGTTCTATGTACCCCTGTTCATACCTTATATACTCTCCCTGTCCATTATCTGTCCCCTCCCCTGGTGGAGCGAGAGGTTCCCTCTCTCGCCTGTCACTCTCCACCCTTGCCTCGAGTTCTGGAAAGGTCCTCATTATTTCACTATGCATTGGCCTTCACAGGTGTGTCCCCCCTTCTCTGTTTTCCCATTCGTTGTGTAGCCTGTCCCTCACCCCTGGACCACACCCTTGGGCTTTCCCGATTGGTCATGTTTGTGCCCCCACCCCTGGGACACTCGGAGTATGAAACCCCCTGTTACCATTGTTCAAGAGGTCACTTGGAGCAGAGCTGAGGAGGTTCGATCCTTCTCTGTGAAACTCCTGGTGGCCACACTCAGTCTCTCCCCATCAGCCAAATAAACCTTGGTCTGGTATGTAGAACTACTGAGTCCTCTCTGCTTTTGCTTCTCCATGCAATCACCACCTGCTTGTTAAGCTGCTATTGGCTCTGCAGCTGTGATAGGGTTCTGGGAATCAGCGAGAATCCTCAGGGAGGTCACCTTTGACCGGCGCAGCCTTGGCACTCTGGGCAGCTGAGCGCAGTGAAAATACACACATACCTCTTTCCTGCTCTGAAAAAATAAATTGTGTGGTAAGATATTGCTCTGCTGTATCATTGTACTTTCATGTGATTCAAATCCACTGCAAGGCTGCTGATTGAAAGCAGGACTGGATAAGACCCAGAGAAGTTTAGGAGCTCTTAGGATACCGGGGGCCAGCAACCAAAGATTTAGATATATCCTTGACAGTGCACACAGAACATCTCTAGTCATTCCCAAAGGATCAGTACAGGAGGCAGTCCTTAACCCTTTCTGAGGCAGCCACATGGAAACAGAGCACTCCTTACAACTATAAAAGTACTGATCATGGGGCAATTAAGGTTGGAAGGTTGGAGAAGACCTTTAAGATGGTCAAGTCTGACCTTTGACCAAACACCACCACACTAGACCACGGCTCATGTGCCACATCAAATCAAAGGTATAAAGGAACAATCACTTCCCTAATCCTGCTGGCCCTGTTATTCTTGATACACAGACCAGGGTGCCAGTGACCTGCCAGTGACATGGGCACACACTGGCTCATGTTCAGCTGCTGTCAGTCAACATCCCCAAGTCATTTTCTGCTGGACAGTTTTCCAGAAACTCTGCCCCCAGCCTGGAGAACTGCAAGGGTTGTTGTGACTCAAGGGTAGGACCTGGCATTTGACCTTCTTGAATATCATGCAAGTGACCTCAAATCATCAATCTAGCCTGTCCAGATCCTACTGCAGAGTCTTCCAACCCTCTAGCAGATCAACACTCTCACTCAATTTGGTGTCATCTGCCAGCTGACTGAGGGTCACCCTTGACCCTCTCACCCAGATCGTCAGCCAAGATATTAAACAGAACTTTCCCCACTTCTGAGCCCTGGGGAACACCACCGGTTGCTGTCTGCCTGCTGGATGTAGCTCCATTCACCACCCCTCTCTGGGCCTGGTCATCCAGCCAGTTTTTAACCCAGCCAAGAGTGCACCAGTCCAAGCCATGATCTGCCAGCTTCTCCAGGAGAATGCCATGGGAAACTGTACAGAAGGATTTACTAGAGTCCAGGTAGATGACATCCACAGCTTTTCCCTCATCTGCTTGGTGGGTCACCTGATCATAGCAGGACATCAAGAAGGACCTGCTTTTTTTTAACTCATGCTTTTGGGGCCTGATTCCCTGGTTATCCTGTATGACAGCACACAAAGTGATCTGCTTTGTAACCCTCCTGGGCACTGAGCTCAGGCTGACAGGACTGTAGTTCCCCAGACCCTCCTTCCAGCTGTTCTGGTAGATGGGTGTTTATATTTGCTGAACTTCAGCCAATTGGAACCTCCCCCTTGAGCCAGGACTACTGGTAAATGATGGAGAGTGGCTTGGTCAGCTCTTCCACCAGCTCCCTCAGTACCCTTGTGTGGATCCCAGCCAGCCCCATAGACTTGTGAGCGTCTGAGTGGTTCAGCAGGTCACTAACACTTTCTGGATTAGAAGGGGTCTAGCCTTCTCCCCATCCCCGTCTACCAGCTCAGGGGGCTGCTTGTCCCGAGGATATCACTCTTACTCTTGAAGACTGAGGCAAAGAAGGCATGAAATACTTCAGCCTTTTCCTCCTCCTTTAGTGACAATAAAGTATGAAGGTTTTCCTAAGCCCTCCCTTTGTTGATGATGTATTTATAAAACACTTTATTATATTTCATAGCAGTACTTAGGCTGAATTTTAGCTGAGCTTTCACCTTTCTGATTTTCTCCCTATATAACCTAGCATCTTTGTATTCTTTCTGAGTTGCCCACTTCTTATTCTGAAGGTCATAAACTCTCATAACATCTCTTCCACACACTCCAGGAACCTCCTAGACTGCCTCCTGTCTGCTGTGCTGGGTTTCCAGCAGACATCTGCCAAGCTAAAGTTTGCAACAAGAACAGGGACCAGAGATCAAGAAATGTCAGCCGGCCACTTATAGAATACCCTTATTGCACCTTCACTGGGATCAAATCTTCTGGAGGATTAACTTAGCCACTGATACCCCACATTTCCTTGTGGGGCTGGGTTATGACAGCAAACTCAAGAAACCACTGAATCAGAGCCCAGCAATTGGCTGCTGTGTGAGCTAGAAGTATCAATTTTATATGACAGCATGGATTTCACTCTGAAAACCATTTTTTTTTTTTGAGTAACAACTGCTTCAGTTCAAATTTGCAAACTGTCAGCTTTCCTGGAGGAGTCCCTTTCTTGGGTGTTCTTTAGCCTATCATTTTCCATGACATGTGTTGTACCATAATAGTACAAATGTTATCTTGAGAACAGTGTTCCAGTGTACTGTGGGTGCTCTCCTGCAAACTGAATTTTTCTCATCCTCAGTTCTACTGTCACTTAGCAACCAAGAGGATTATCAGTGAAATTCTAAATATCATTTTTTTCTCAAGGAGATCAAAACACAAAATACATAATTAAATTTCTGGGCAAAATACTACCTTTTGTTTTTTGTTTGTTTGTTTGGTTTGTTTTTGCTTGGCTTGCTTCAGCAAGATACACAAAAAATTGCTAGTCATAGTGAATTTATACTGCAGTCTAAGGATCATGAAGATATCTCCTGGAATGGATGCATTTTAATATTCTTTAAGTCAAAAATGGTCCAAAGAGACATGGAGGTGGATCTGCTGGAGGCAGAACTATGGCTTAGTGTAATACCACTAATAATATCCTTCTGATATTGTGATCTAATCAAATATTTTCTGCACAGAGGTCAGTGAAACTTCACCTACTGGAAAGGTTATGTAAAGAACACCGAAAGATTAGGCCTGTGCAAGAATTTTAGAGCGTATAATAGCACACAAGGACTTGGACAAGGACTTGGAAGAATTGGGTCCCACTGTCTTAACCCATCATTATTGCCATGTGATTTGACTTCCTGGATGACCCAGGCCACAGATTTTCACTCAGCAATTCTGTTTGATGCCCATGACTAAGTTAAAAAATATCTTTTCAGGGAGGTAGAGTGTCACAGAGGATGCATTTAAAGGGAGATGGTTATTTAATTGTGCTGTAAAGAAAGGTTTTCAGTGCTTAATTATCCATTAAAACATGTTGTTTTATTTCCAGTCTGAATTTGCCTAGCTTTATAAAAGACTGAATTTTGTCCTTTTCTTTTACATTAAACAATCTTTATAGAGGTCATCTTTTCCTCATGGAAGCATTTATATTCTGTCATCAATTTATCTCCTCGCTGTGATTTTTGTTAAGCTTCTCTATCGACCTTCTTTAGTCTTTCTCCTTAGTGTTGTCTCCAACCTCTCCCTACACTGTTCTGGAATCTTTGTTTCTTGGAAACTAAAGAAAAGGAAAGGAACAAGAAAAATCCCCCAAACTTTGCAGTGGATGGAAGCCATTGTTCTCCAAATGCAAACCTTAGCACTGAGCTCAGTATCCTAGCACTGAGTTCCTCAGGCAGAGGTAAAAATTTTAGACCTTTTCCTGATTAGCATTTCCTTTCCACAGTTGGGAATGGGGCTTGGTCTCTTCAGTGATTTATTATAAAAAGAGTCAGTGTTCATCTGGTTACCCTCAGAGAACTCTGAGCTGCCTTTTTTAAAAACACAGTTTTTTATTATGGAAGTGCAACTCAGTCACTCTGATGAACCTAATTGTGCCTGTGTTAAATAACATATTGCATGAGTTCAGCTGGTATGTGTTCTAGATCACACTATATAACTAATGGTTGCTTTGAGAAACTTATCAGGTTTGGGGTCATTCTACATCTTTACTCTTTACCACTTTATAATTTCTCCTGGCTAATAACTAATGATCATGGACTATAAATATAGAATGGACTTCAGTATGTCATCTAAACTATCCTGCTGAACACAGGCAATTATTTAAGAAAAGCCCCAAGCAAGTGAGGTTTGGTGGCTGTTCTGTCTTCTGAACAGTGTGAAGACACTCCAGCTTCACAGTTAGCAGCACACAAGGGTAGGGGAAGGTATGACCAGCACTTCCATCTGTCCATCTTGAATTCTTGGCACAGATTATCAAGGTGCTTGATTACACTTGGAGGTGGCTTCAGTGCCTGTCTCCAGCAAGGTCTCAGCTCATGCTTTTGAAGCTGGAGACCTTTAGTGACCTAAATGCAGCACAGTTGTCCCCTGGGACTCTGTTGGGATGGATGACAGAATTTAAGACAGACAAGCAGCTCCTGTATCTCAGAAACCAGCGGCCCAAGCAGACAAAAGTTTCCATGAGAGGAGGTAGTTAAAAAGTGGAGGACTGTGTTCATATCACAGCAGAGGGTTGTGCAGGGGCATTGCAGCCTTAGGCCATGCAACTGAAGTTGATCTTAATGTTTCCTACTTAAATCCATGTGGTGAAGGGTAACTGGTTCTGATAGAGTTGTTTCTTATTAAATAGGGAAAAAATAAACAGGCAAAATCATCGTGGAGCATATCTGTAATTCAGGACAATATTAAATAAAGAAAAAGCAAAAGAAGGCTTTTCTCTCCATTTTCAGTTCCATTAATAGAAGTTAAGCTGCCTCCAGAGGCCCTGGGGCCCCTGAGAAGAAAATGTTGCTGTCTCCTTTCTGCAGGCTGGAATCCAAAAGGCACAGAGATAAGCTGACTGGGGGGTGTCACACAATCGTCATTAAGAATGAGTTGTGAAAAGACCCGCAGGTGTCTGAGTTTCATTTCTCTGCACTGCTTAATAGATAATTCCTTCATTTATTCAGAAAATACACAGAGTTGCTGTCACCAGCAAATGATTAATTTTATCTCCTATTTGTAGCCACATAAATGATAAAATTAATCTGTATATAAGAACTCATGGGACAATGTCTACTCACAAGTACCATGATATCATCGTAGAAACAGGTTTCCAACATATTTTCCTGATTTCTTCCCAGTAAAGTCTTGCCTCTCATTTATTCTCTACTTACTTTCTTATTTCCTAATGCCTGACCCTGATGTTCCTACACCACTAATCAGGAAAGAAGGTCATGCTGACAAATTTCCAGGATCTCTGGCTAAAGTGTTGGTGGATTACCCTAAGCTAATATACATCACATGCAAACCTAGATTCTTCTTGGGATGGAGTTGGTATAAAAGGGATGTGCAGCATTAAGCAATATTTGAAGCCTACAAATTGCACACCTCTTCGCTTTCAATTGATCTTCTCACTTTATTATTTTTTTGCAGCCTTCAGAAGCTGGGGAACTATTCTGAACCTTCTTCCTTCTGCTTTGGAGTTTATATGATGGATTATTCCTGGCTGGACACCAGGGCTGGTACCCACCAAAGCAGCTCAGTCACTCCCCTCCTGGACAAGGAAGAGAAAAATAGTATGAAATACACCACAGCATTACAAGCTAGCAATAGAACTATTTTAAGTCTTTGCCCATTTCTGTCTTTCCACTATTTACTGAGTCTGATGGCCTTACAGCCTTTGTGTGAAGCTGTATCTCCTCATCCTCTTAGTAACTTTTGGGAGCTCCTCAGATCTTCATGGGTTCACAGGTCCTGGAAGACCATTAGCCTCAAGGTACTAAATACTTATATTATGACATAAAAACAAACTCAAATAATGTGTGTGCTCTCCTACTGATTGCCTAAATTGACTCTGACAGGGAAATGAGAAGACAAAATTGTGTGGCTGCTGTCCTTGCCACAGCATGAAAAATACATGGTGAAATAGCACCACAGGGGCAGATATCAATAATATTAAAAATAAAGGGACACAGCAAGTGGTGAGGCGTCCATGTTCACGGGTGATACTTATTCATGTTTATATGGCAGCTGCATTTTCCCCAGGGTGGCCCATACTTCCTCCAACCAGGACTTCTGAAACATGGTGGGAGGTAAAAATGTCCCTCCTGGGATGATAATTTGGTACGTTTTTGTTCCCTTTCAATTGGTATTCCTGTAGTGCTTGTGATGTTGAAAGCCAGGGTGGGAATTTTGACATTCTCTCTATATGTATTTATTAACCATGAAAGAAATTAAAATCATCACTTCTGTGCCATTGGCTGAGGCTCACAAATTGCCTAAATGGTGCCCTCATTTTTAGCAGCATCAGTGAAAGGAGGCAACATGAAAGCTCAAAAATTTTTTCCATCCCTTTTTGGTAGTGGCTGAATAACAAAGAGCGAGCAACTGATGTTCTCACATTAAACATTTTGTTCAATATTTAAACATCAAGGCCTAAATTTTTAACATACTGCAGAAATCTTCAGCTGTGTGCCT
Organism: Picathartes gymnocephalus; assembly: GCA_013390045.1. Taxonomy (NCBI): domain Eukaryota; kingdom Metazoa; phylum Chordata; class Aves; order Passeriformes; family Picathartidae; genus Picathartes; species Picathartes gymnocephalus. The sequence continues at coordinate 27,063 of WEKY01038836.1, forward strand.
CCCATGAAAAGTAATAGGAGGCATGCAGCTATATCCCACCACACCACATTTAATATTTATCCCTAAAGGGTCCTTCTGCTGCTGAAGAGTTTTGAGCACATTGCACTTGCTCAGGCTTTTGGAGGCATTTCAACATCACCTAGCTGATTATGTGGTTTGCAAAGAGCATATTAACTTTATGCCTTGCAGTTCATATGGAGGGGAGGGGGAAGCACAATAGTTGTGCCAGGCTGCAGGCAACAAAAGACGTTTTTGGGATCTAAAAGAAAAGCAGAGTTAATCAATCCTCTGTCCTCAGGTTTTCATCAAATCTCTGGAGAGGCAATGGCACACACTTGTTCCATGCTAGAATATTTGAGTCAGTTGCAAAAAGCTCCCAGATTACCTCTCTTATCTGGGGAAAGCTGTGCCGGTTTTGTATCCAGCACAACAGTGTACTTGCCCTTCTGCACTTCCTGAACCATGCAATTCACCTGGGGGAGGAAAACCTACACCCACTGCAGTCCCTCAGACTGCTGGGATAGAGAGAAAGAAGTCTGGTGTCCTGAACCCTGTGATGAAATGTTGGGAATGGAGCAGTGGATTGAGGACTCAGGAGTGCACAGGGCAAGGGGGTTTGGAGTTTCAGTGGGACATTGGGGTTCAGTGGGAGGTCAGGTGAGGAAGTTTGCTGTTCTCCCTGTATGTAGACTGTGGGTTCTCCCACTTGTTCTTTTGCCCTACAAATACATAGCGTGAGAAGTCTTTCTACCACATACTTCCCATCCTGTGCTTTCCTTCTCCAAACTGCTGAGTGAATAACCATGGCCATGGGATGCTTCCCTGGGCACAACTCACATGTAAGCTCACAGTATGGACTATTTACAAGTCTGGTCTTAAAGCTGCATTCAGCAGGGCAGGCACAGCCCACTGCCTTACATTGTGAAAGATCCCATGGGAAGCTTTGCCCAGCTTTTCTCTCCTTGCAACGAGCCTTGTTTCAAACAATTCTTAGCCTGTGCTTTCAAGCCCAAACCCAGAAGGAATCGGATGACGCTTGCAGACTTGTGAAGAAAGCTTGACAGGGCTACAGCTGATTAATGAGATGTATTAATTAAAACAGGATATGGACTATTATCTAGTAACTAGCTGAGGTAGTAATTTATCAGTTAACAGATTCAGGAATTAAAAATTTTCATATTCTGATTAGGTTTATCTGTGGATTGTTAAGTGATGATTAATGGAAAGTCTGATATAGACTTTATATTTATGATGAATTTTCAGTATAAAAATATGAAAGTAACAAATATTAAGTCATGTGGCAAATTGGGAGAGGGCATTTAATGGATCTACTTACCACAGAGTATCTAACCAGAATATTTCAGGGTATAGATACTTTATCATTATGCTTATAATATTTTAAGACATATAAGATAAAGAATATATAATTCCTGTGTGACCCTAAAATGAGCAATTTTAAATGCAACTAAAAGTTTTTAATTAACAAATATACTAGTTAGTTGTCTTGTGGAAGTGTCCAATCCACAATGCCAGGGAAGTACTACAATTGTAATGTCAGACACTTGGTGAGTTTTGCATAGAAGGAGTCTGTTGGGCTTCTCCCCCAGTGCCAGGGTGGTTACATGAGGATAAGGTGGGAAGTGGAGGGCTGATCCTACACAGAGGTTCTAGAAGACTTCCTTCCTTCCTCTGACTTATCTCCATAGGTTGCCTATGCTTCCAAGCCAGGTCAGCCTCTTCATCTTTAGGTGGAGCCAAGACACTTCTAAGACATACCACCAATCTTTCAGTCTGACTCTGTTATGTACAGAATCTGATAAAATAATATTATCATTATCTTTGATGGCAATGCTTGCAGCAATGAATCAAAAGGAACATGAGCTGTAGTCTGCTGCTATGGTAGACACTTGATAATGGATCTGTCAAATAATGAATAAAAAGCAGTGGAAATCAGATTTAACCTCTGCAGCTGCAATTTTTTAATCACTGCTCATAACTGTGTAACACGCTTTATTTCATTTTGCATATGGTGTTCCTTATATGCTCCCCATAGCAACTGGCGGTAGGAATAGGGTCCTAAATATCCTCCTGTGTTAGAGCATTACTGAGCATTTGTAGGTACATTTGTGGTTTGTAAGAGCACCACTTTGCTTTGGGGCAACACAATGAACGGCACCCCTGCAAAACTCTACAGGAACCTGTATGAAGGCAGCAAAGGGTGTGCTGCTGTGGAGGATGGGCTGGCTGGAGCTGGAATGGTTTTGTGGATGATATTGCCAAACTTTCATTGTTCTACAGTCGCCTCCCTGCAATGACCAAAGGCAGAGGAATAATAATGGAGCGAAAGAAAAAACAAACAACGCAAAACCTGGCTCTGAAAAAAAAAAAGCATGTGTGAAACCAGAGAGAAAATCCCCCTTAAAGCCCACTACTGAATTATTTATCTGAATTTTAATTGTTGTGGTTGGATTGAGTCTTTTGGCTCAGTCACATGCAATGAGGGTTCCTCGCTGAATGCCCTCAAAAGTGCTCTGAAGAAGTGGTCGTGATACATTGCAAATCCGCCTTTGCTCCTGTCTCGTTCTGCAGAGGAAATAAGTTACTGCATTCTTTCTGGCATGTGGCATTTCATAGGGGTGGGTGGAAAATAACTACGAAGTGGAAAACTGTTCTTTTTGAACACACAGGTTGAAAAAATGACCTTACAAGATTAGGTTCCTTCTGGTCTCATGAAGTCAGAAATAAAAGTAATTTTAAAAGATCTTATATAGTGGTATACAGCTAAAAACCTATTTTTTACTATTAATTAGCATTTGTTACTTCCAGCTAAAATCAACTACATAATCAGTCTGTTGAGAATAATGTTGTAATTTCCCCTGCAAGCTGAAAAGATGTAACCTATCTGAGGAAGTTCTCTGAAATAAAGTCACCAGAAACTGAAAGAGCAGCAGAAATTTAGATGGATGGTTACTCTCAAGCAACATTTTAATTTATAAGGTGGTGTTCTCAGCAAAGATGTGATAGTTGTGTCAGACAGGCAGGCCATAAAACACAAGGGCAGAAGCAGCCCTGACAGCCTGTTGAACAGAAGTAGAACATCAGTCGAAGCTAGCAGCAAAAGTTAGGAAAACCTGTAGTTGCAATATATTCTGTCAGGTTTGCTGGTTGAAGATGTGGAAAATTATGTTAGGGAGGCAATGAAAAATTCAACCCTTAAGGGAATAAGGAAACTGCAAATTTGAAAGCTATTTTGGTCAAACCTCTAGTGAAAGCTTGTTCCTTGGGCTCTGTAACTAGCTAATAAAATGTAATGCCCATTTTAAATCAAATTCAGTTATTTTTATTTGTTTTACATGAGTTTTTAACTATAAATCATCATAACTTTCATCTAAGACAATATAAGTTGTACTCCTGCAATCACCTGCTAGAATTGCAATCCAGTTTTAATTTCTTATTTTGATAAAGGTGCTTACACTGACTGTAACAACTTGTTATTGCCACCAAATGTAAATACTTTAGGGTACCTGTCTGCCTCCATGTCACTGGAGAAAAATCACAAAAATATTTATCTGGAAAGACCTCAATACCAAAATAGGAGCAAGTGAACACAGACTGTGCCTGGCAAGCCCTACCATAGGAGCAAATACAGAATGTGATCAAAGCTGTGAGGAATATAATGACAGAAGATAAGATGTTGCTTTGGTGAGGGGTTAAACTTTGACCATCTCATGTGAAACACATTTTTATATCTATATATAGCTGGCAAAAGAGTAAGTTCTTTGCTAACTCCAGCACTCACCCTCCTCCAGCTGATTGCAATGAACATCTGGCAGATTCATTTCCCACGAAAATGAAAGAAGTTTTTCTTGAAATGTTTTATTTCTCATTGTTTCTCAGCAAGATGATTTAGCTCAGTAGTTATATTTGTATTCGTTTTTATTGCATTTGAGGCATCGTTAGCCAAGTCGCTGTAGTGAATTAAAGCACTTGTTACCAAAATTTAATATCCTGAATTTCGCTTCGCATAAAATATGAATTTAAATTAGGTTTTCAAGGTGTGCATCCTCTGGAAAAAAACTACCATTCCTTCATAAGAAAATACACGAGTGTACTACCTGTGTGTGATGTGTGAGGAGAGGTTCTGTGATGTTGCATAAGGCATTGCATTCATAAAATAATGAGGGCAAAACTGACTCTGTTTTTTCTGAAGATGAAGCAATGCTATTGGGGGTTAGGTTTTTCTTTCCTTTTGTTCCTTTTTATGTACAGAATTTTTTCCCTGTAAGTTGCTAGGAAACACTAACGACTGAGTACTTAAGAAGAACAAAAGAAGTGGCCAAGCTAGAGAGAAAGGCATCTGTTTACAGTTCTCTTATCTGGGAGTTTCTCTCAGAGGGACAGAGATATCTCGAGAATTGGGCTGGTAAAAGGCGGGGCTGGAGCAGCTGCTCTCTCTCTCTCGCTCTCAGCTTTCTGAGGAGGACGCTCAGAGGTGCTGCTTGGGGAGAGGAGTTCATTGCTGCCGCTGGACCCTGCCCAGAGCTGCTTCTTCTGCCGTGGGGTGAGCCTCTGCTTGTGAGAGCAGCCACTAAACTGGGACCTTATCAACACCTACCTCACTAAGGGGGGACCCATTGCCATCTGCTCGGGTGCCCGGGATCCTGAGCTCGCCTCTCCCTGCCCTGCTGGGAGCGGGGCTGCCACTGTCCCACCCCCGCCGCTCCTTCAGCCCTGCTCTGGGTTTCACTGCGCTGCAGCCCCGCACCCCCTGCGTGCCGAGACATCCTGCCATCCCAGCTTGCTGCTTCCGAGAGTCCTGCTGGGGCACCAGGACCGACTGCCCCAGGGAGTTTGTGAAGCAAAGCCTCTCTCTCTTCCCTCCCTCCCCGTCCTGGTCGAGCCGCCATTGCCACGCACTGCTGGAGCTCGCGCCACAGCGCCCCCTGCAGCCGCGGGGGAATCATCGCACCTGCCCTGCCCACCCAGTGCCGCCAGCGCCCCCTGCCGGCTGTGACCATCACTGCACCCAAGGGGACAGCGCCTGCAGGCCCAGAGGGCTGGGACCGGGGTCCTGGTTCTGTTTGCTGTTAATGCCATAGGAGTTGTTGTTTGTTTGCTTTATTATCAATACTAGTAAAGAACTGTTATTCCTATTCCTACATCCTCGCCTGAGAGCCCCTTAATTTCAAAATTACAATAATTCAGAGGGACAGGGTTTACGTTTTCCATTCCAAGGGAGGCTCGCGCCTTCCTTAGCAGACACCTGTCCTTCAAACCAGGACAAATGCCAATCACAGTTATCCTGATTAGAAAGCAAGAAGTATAATTGCTGTTCAAGTGTAATGTCTCCACTGATTGCTGACTATGTAAACGTGAGGGGTTGATAAAACACCCTGGCAGCGTGGTTGTTAACTCTCTGTAGTCCTTCTGGAATTTTAAAGAAGGTATATGTATACGGTTGGTAAACAATAGTATTAAAGCAAGTTATTTTGTTCTCATTGTGCACTCCTAGCACTTTATACAAAGTAACCAAAACAATATTAAAAAGAGATTTGTAAATCCCAACCTGTGCAGGCTGAGGGAGCAACCCACACTCATTGATTTGTAAGGTTTGGACCTTGGATCCTCTTTGCATAGGTCAAAACTAACATTATAGAAAGTCAGAGGGAGCTGCCCAAGGGCCAGAGCTGTAGAATGCATATTAGAGGCTGGTCCTGTGAGTAAGGCAACAAACACCTCAGGCCTAAGGTCTCTTGTGACTTTCAACAAATCTGTGATCTTTCTCAAATGAGTCTTTTCATGCTTTAACACTCCTAAAGTAATATAGATTAGTAGTCTTCTGTTTACAGTAAAACTGATGCATGGCCTCAGAAGGACAAAAGTTAAAGGTGATTAAATTTCATTGGGGGGCTAATATCCTGTTGTTAATGAAGAACTGCCCTCCTTGGTTTTTCAGGCTGAAGTCTCAAATCTCCCTTTAACATACCTGTACAGATTATTTTCCTTTGTTGAGGGTCTGACAGATGTCACAAACTAAAATCCTCCCACTCCTGGGCATGACCTGATCAACTTTAGTTTGAGGTTATTTTTAAACCTCATTTTACACCACTTCTTGTCAGTGGTGACAATTCATTATGATAATGAAGGTTAATAGAGAGGACCTTTTTTTCCATCAGCCGTGAGAGATGATCTTTAATTTTCTGCATAGAACCCTTATAAAAATTTGCATTTTCCTTGAATGGCAGACATCACATTAATAACAATTCTAAAAAGGGAGTTTCTGAACAGAAGTACATTAATATCAGCATCAATTTTAGCCAGAGAATTAAACAAGGATTTGGGCAGTGAAAAGCGAAGCAGGAAGATAATGAATGGTTGTGCCTTGAAAATTAAAAGCATAGTAGGATTTTATCAGTACCTGTTATAGAGACCACTAAAGTATAAGAGAAGGTAGAATGAATTTGGAAGATCGTGTGTATGAACATTAAGTACTGAAATGCCCAGGTCTCTGCAAAGGATGGAGTCAGACCTTCCACCTCGGAGTTGTCCTTTCACAGAACAGCTGATCTCCCATCCAGGATTCTAGTTCTGACCTGCGTTTACATTTCCAACAACTTTATATAGCACCTACTGCCCTCAAAATCCAGGATGGTATCTCTGGGGGAATTTCTCTCACTTAGATCTAGGTGTTTGTAATACAGCCTGCTATATGGGACCATGAGACCCCTTTGTAACCAGCAGAGATCTGTTTAGTAGAGTTAAAGGAGTGTGGGATGTGACTGTCTTACTGCAAAGTAGATACCCACACTTGACCAGCTGGGTCACAGCCCAGGCTCCACTGACTCATCACTGACTACAAGGGTACTTAAGCAGCTGGTCAAGTCAGTAACTCACTGTGCTTTCCTCTCCCTTAGCTTTTTGTGCCCATTTAGCCTACAGTTCTGGAGGTTTGGTGTTTTGACAGAGGAGATCTGCATCATGACACGCAAGGGCTGACATAAAGCCCAGAAGTCCTCAAGTAGAACCAATTTCAACTGATTACTTGTGGGATTAAAAACTCTCAGAGTCAACTACTACCAATGCTGACATTTGTATTGAATTTACCAACGTTAAACATTAATCACAATTGCTTTGTATCTTGTTGGGGCCTATTCAAGAGACAGAAAGGCTCCACCTGGTTTAAATGAGATAGGGGAGAAGCCTTAGATGTGCATCAAATGTAGGATTCATTGCTATGTACTGACAGGAGAATCATGGTTAATATCTCTGCCATGGGAAGCCTTCTGTTGAAATAAAATTGGGTCCTCTTCAGGGACAGTCAATTACTGATGTATCACTCCAGAAAATGTCTTTTGTAGCAGTCTTATGAAACACACATCCTTGGTGGGCTAGGTCAGATCTCGTTAGAAAGTCTTCCTAAATTTGAGGTGCACGAATGGGAATTTGTGTGTTCTAAAGATGTCTAAAGAAATATTTGCCAATTTATGCAGAAGCCCCTCTCATTGTAAGAGGAGATACAGACTTTGTGCAAGGCTGGATGAGCTCCCTGTAAATGCCTGCTGAGGGCTGGCACTGAGCTGATGATGATGTCTGATACACTTCTAAGAAAATATTATTTTTGCTTATGTTTCCTAGGCATCAACATAAGAGTAAAATGTAACTTGTCAAGAGTATGAGAAGTTACTGTTAAGTAGTTTGGAAGCACCTCCTGGATGTAAAATGGACATTTAGACATCCTCAACTTTTTAATTTAACCACTGGTTAATCCTTCAAGTAAACCTATGTTTCAAGGCAGTGATTTTCAATGTTAATTTCTCCTAATTAAATAGGTGGCTGAATTAAGGGTCTATAACACAGATCATTCCCTGTTCTAAGAGTGGTAGATGCATAACTGCGCTGCTGTTCTTCAAGCATCTAACCACAGATTTGGGATATTTTTTCCCTCTCACAGAACAGGGCAAAGACTTGTACAGCCTCTTATTCCTGTGAATAAATAGTTTCTCTGCTATCAGAAAACCTAAATCTGTCACAGCCTAAATTTCCTTAAGCATAAAGCCAATTAAAAGCATAGAAGAATTGTCTCTCCAAACAAATTAGGCCTTCTTAGCTGAGCTTTTAAACCCTCTGGTTTGGAGCTTGCAGGAGATCTTGAGGCAGAGGCATCTGCCAGGTCTGTGCAGCTGTTAATATGCAGCTTTGTGGCCCAGGTGATGCAGACATAGCTAGAAAGCAGTGGTCTGGAATCTGTACTCACTTTTTCATAATGGGCTGACACTGAGGGGTCCTCGCATGATACAACAGTGAGTGAAGGTTTGGGGAGATCCAAATCCCAGAGGCACCTGAGGCCAGCCAGCACCTTGAGTGACTGCTGAGATGTGAGCTCTCAGGTCCTCAGGTGTGCCACTTCTGAGATCTATGAGATCTTCTGCCATCACCTGTCACCCACCAAAAGGTTAAGGAGTCTTCTAGAGCTTCTCAGCATCAGAAAAGGAGCCACTGTGCTATTTTGCTGAGTGCTGTCTCTCAGAGCTACGGCTGCCTTTGGTTCTCTTGTGCTCGAATGTGCAGGTGCAGGGTCCAGTTGCCTCATCAGGTGTTATCAAAAAGGCCATTTTTTCTTCTCACTTCCCATGAGCTCAGAATGTCTAAATGACAAAGAAATACATTCATTTAGGTGAATAACACCATAACTTGTAAAGCATGAGACAACTGATAGCTCTGAAAATCCAAGAAATAGTGCTCAGAAGATGAAAGGAAAATGACCCTGGCAATTGCTGTCTCTTAACTGCAAATAAAGGGACAGGGGTGCTCCTGAATGAAGAAAATACTCTGTGCAGAAAATCATGGGACATGTTTTGAAAACTTGACTTTTGACAGAATTATGCTGCAAAGGTTTGTCTGCTGCAGTTCTCCTTAAAGCCAAAACAGCTTTGGATTTAAAGGAGATACCAAGAATAGTGTGTGAATGGATTCCTACCCAAAACATGAATTCAAAATGTCTTTGCAGGCAAGTGGACTAAAAACCACTGAAATTGCAGCATTTTTGAAGTCATGGCTTATGGTTACAGATAGAATCCATCTTGTTGAATAGGCTGATTGTTAATGGGATCCTTCGACCGTTGAATTGAAGGGAAATGTGAACAGCAGTAACAGCGATAAAAGGACAAAAGCTTCTAGCAAATAGAAAATTTGGTTTGGTTTAGAGGAAAATAAACAAAATAATCCAGTGAAAGTGATTTTTTGTTTAGGTGTGGAATACTGCAAGAACCAGCTCCTCAGCTGTGGTGACAGGAAAGGCCTCTCCCAGGACGTCTTGCCGTTCTAAATGTACCCCAGTTCTGTTTCCCCAGTCGATTTGCTTACCTCCCTTCTCCTTTCCCTGACTGAGCCGCTGGGCTTGTGGTGCTCGTCCTCGCCAGGGCTGTGGCGCGGTGGCGGCGGCCGGGGAGAGAGCGAGTTTTCCCCTCCTGGGTTCGCCGTGGATCCCTGTCCCCTGGCCACTCCTACCCTACTCCTCTGTTGGCCCACACGCCCTGGCCCCTCCTGTGTGCTGCCCCGGAGCCCTCAGACCATTGGGCCCTGATGCTCTCCCCGCCCCTGGCTCCCCGGGAAAAAACCCCTGTACACTCCCAGTTCTTGGCTCTCTGTTCCTGGTTTCTTTCACGCGTGCCTGCAGTAAACCCCATGGACCTCCGTACGAGAACCCTTCCCGTTTCTCTTCGTCGGAGGATTACAAAGCTCTCCGGTGTGTGTGTTCCTGGGGAAGCGTGTCCGTGAGGCCGAGCGGCTCCTGGCTGGAGGCGCTTCTGGCAGGTTGCGGCACCTCACCAACTGCACAGCCCCGCCACATTTAGACAGTAGGTAGAGGAATACTGAAAATTCATTGTGCTGGCTAAAATGTAGAAACAGAAGTATATCTGTAGGAAATTTACGGGTAGAGGTGATAGGGTTTAGATCAGGAGGATGGCCCAGATGCTTTCTTCCTTTCTATTCTGCTTTCTAGGACTCTGCAACTTTTCAATAAGCTACTACTGAAACCTTTGAGCAGCATAAACAAACTAGGCAAAGCAAAATAATTTAGCTAAGCAGTATCAGTCTCTGTATTCTGAGCATCACTGGACACAGGACCATGCAGTCAAGACAATGAAAATTCAAAGAAAGAAAATTAGGACTTTCAGAAAATGGAGGAATTATATACATATATAGATTAAATATAGATAGATATAAAAGGAAAACATTAGATGCTAAATTGACAAAGCCAGGTGTTGTAAGCAGCGCTGGGCAGAGTTCCAGAGCAGAGGGACAGTGGCTCAGTTGTGGCATTTCAGACATAACTGTTCGCTGCTGTGTAGGTCTCCCAAACAGGGTGAGCAGCAGAGCGGGTGGGAGGGGGCCCTGCACCTTTCCTGAACAGCAGCTGGTGCCAAGAAGGCCAACACCATCCTGGCTGTTATCGTAAAAGAGTGACCAGCAGGACTGTACTTGTCACTGGTGGGGCCACACCTCGAATTCTGTGTCCAGTTTTGGGTCTCTCATGAAAATAAAGATACTAAGGTTCTGGAGCATGTCCAGAGAAAGGCAGTGGAGCAGGTGAAGGATCTGGAGCACAAGTCTGAGGAGCAGCTGAGGGAGCTGGGGGTGTTTAGCCTGGAGAAAAGACGGTTCAGGGGCGATGTTATAACTCTCAACTCCCTGCAAGGAGGTTGTAGCCAGGTGGGGGTTGGTCTCTCAGACAAAATAATGTGGGAAATTCGTAAAGTACGAATAAACAGGGCTGTCAGTACAGTTTGGTAATCAGAAATTACTGCAGAACTGAATGTGCTGCTCATTACTGAAAATCAACAGGTGAGATACTAACTGGCATAAATTTCTTGTCTAATAATTTATGTTGTGTTTTCTGGGTGTTAAATATAGTTGTGGGTCCAGAGAGTGGAAAACTGTGGTTTGACATTGTGTTGGCCCATTTTGCCACATTCTGTATGAGGACATAAGAAAAATGAGTCCAGAAAATTAGAATCTGAAGGTGTTGGTTTATTTTTAATGCTCTGAGCACAAGGTTGGTTAAGCTGTTCCTTAAATTGAACACAAGGATAATGATACCTTATGGGCTAGAATTTCTGCAGGTGTTAATTAATGTAGCATCAGTCAATGCAGCAGAGCTACACGCATTTGCACCAATCAGTGATTTACAGAAATTTGCATTGACTTGGAACGGCATCCTGATTTCCTTTGCACACCTTCCCCACATGTCAAAGCAATACATATTTTTGCTCTTCATGTTTAGACTGTTTGTTAATGAGATACTTGACAGGCAGTGCAGGAGTTTACAAGTGCCACTGATTTAAACAAAACAGTAGTTACTGTAGCAAATTACTGATGATAACACTTGCCTGGTTCCGTCATAAGGTAGTGCTGTCTCCAACTGGATGTTGTTATGTGGTCAGAGGAGATAAAAAGAGCTTGGGGCTCACATGGGTGGAGAGCATGAGTGAATTGCCAGACTATTTTGCACACTAGAGAGCATTCATCAGCCTTAGAAAGCACTCACAGTTAGTTATGTCAGGCATTACATGAACAAATAGAGCATTTTTGGCCTGAGAGAATGCAAATATTTATGCAGTTTGGTCAAGTGGGCAGAGTGCGGGTGTCCAATGCAAAGAATGGAATTTGCTTGCCTGCTGTGTGACCTTGAATAAATTGATTTGCCTCTTGGTTTGTTAGTTATCTCATCTGTAGAATTGTGGCTGTGTTGCTGATCTCCACTAAAAAATATTTTAGGATAATTTGCTAGAAAAAAACCCCAGTGATGCCTACTCCATTATCCCTAGCAGAGCCCAGTGAGAGCACTTTAAATTTTAGTGCCAGGCTTATAGTAGATGAATCCCTTCCATTACAGTGATTCACCCTCTTGAACCGAGGTTCTGGCTCACAACATTATGCCTTTTGACAAGATATTTTCTATTGCTTCCTGAAAAATTAATGGGATGTAGCTGTTCTACATTGTTCCAGCATCCTGAATGAATTGCTTGCTGACTAACTTTCCCACTCCAACTACTGGATGTCCTCTTCTAGGATTTGTGGTCTCCCCCTTACACACTTTTAGAGTAATTCACCTGATTTATACAAAGAATGTTCTTTCTCCAAATGATCGCAGAACCATTAACACAGAACATTTGTAGTTGTTCTGGATTTGGGAAGTCACATATACTAAAAACTGAGATACAGTCCAACAGGAAGACCTGTAGTGATACTCTTCTCTGAAAATTGGAGGGTACTGATGGGAATCTTTGAAAATCCCCTCAGGTGAACTCAGTGTGTTTCAGAATAGCAGGATTGTATATAAAATCTAATGTTTGGTCTTACTTTAGAAATAGCTGTGAAGTACCCCAAAGAATGCACTTGTTTCATGGATTAATCATTCTGGAGGAGGGAGAAGTGGCATAATCTTCCAAATCCATTTCTTTTAGGGCTGACATTTAATTCCCTAAGCACCCTCAAACAACAAACTTGGCCGACTTGTACAAGCCAGCATCACTCAAAGTGACATCTGAAGGGAGTATGTGGTGGATTTACAGGGAGGTGAGTGCTCTTTCCTCTGATTCAGTTAATGATGATTCCAAGGCTTTTCTTTAGTTTTGTTGTCAGGCTATTGACAGGCCATGGCCAGGGAAAGAGAGACTTGGGGCATCTTCTTGAAAACTCATGGGAAGAGTTTATGGTGGTATAAACTTCCAGAGTTTGGAAATGTCAGCAACTTCTTAAATATGAGAACATCTGCCTGCTAATTACGGAGTTCAGCCTTTGCCATCCAAAAGAGAGAATTTTTAACTGGAGAGGAAAAAAGAGGCAGAAATAATCTCAAGGTAACATATTTCAAGTGTCTAAGCTGATGCTGTTTTCAGTGCCTTGTAAGAGTTTAGTTGCAATGGAGAGCCTACAGATCCCTGCAGTCCCACAGGCTTTTGCAGCACTGTTTCACTGGGATGGCAGAAAGACCTTCAGGCCTCTCAGGTTTATGTCATGCAGTCTGTGGATATTTTCTTTGACAGGGGAGCAAGCTGAAGGCAGACTTGGCTGCAGCTCATCTGGACATTATTACATTATCTGCTCTGGGCCACCCTGTATTGGATAATAACATTTAGCTACTCATAAATAAACATAATGTGGCATCATTAGTCAGAAATTAAAGATGTTAATAAACTGGTTCTGTGAAAGGGAACCTACTATGGCTATGAAATACTCAGGTAAATTGTTATGATTTACCACCATAAAGTTACACTCTATGTTCAGGATGCCACAGGACATCCTTGAGTTGCATGTGAGTTCTGTCATTCCTGTGGACTTGAGCAATCCTTACAGCATCTAATGTATGATTTTTCTGGGTTTTTTTAGGATATTTTCTGCTCTTCCCTATTTTGTATAAAAAGACTGTCCGCATGAAGAACTGTACTTTTTATTGTCATAATCATGTCTGTGGAAATAAAAAAACGTATTGACCTGATAATAAACAAGGGCTTGCATAATCTTTATCATTCATCAGCTCAAGCAGTTCCACAAACATATAAACCTCAAAATGATTTTCTTCAGCTTCATTTTAGAGTTAAATCTGCATTACCCTGAAGAATAGATCTCTTCTTGGACAATTTGGATAACCATGTACTTGCAAAGGTGAAAGTCATCTGTAATGTGAGATGAATGCAGAGTGCAACTGCCACTGAGAACCCCAGAACTGAGGTCAAAAGTCCAGCTCTCTTATAGATACTTCTAGGTACAAGAAGGAGCTATAAGTTTTCCCTGGAACCTTCTCCTCTCCAAGCTCAACAACTCCTCTCATAGGAGAGGTGCTCCAGCCCTGTGATCAACTTAATGGGTCTCCCCTGGACTTGCTCCCACAGGTCCATGTCCTTCCTGTGCTGGAGACCCCAGAACTGGATGCAGCACTCGAGGTGGGGTCTCACCAGAGCAGGCAGAAGGGGCAGAATCACCTCACACAACCTGCTGCTCATGTTTATTTTGATGCAATCCAGGACAGATTTGGCTTTCTGGGCTGCACGTGCACATTGCTGAATCATAATAAGGTTTTTGGCCACAAAGTAGACTTCTCTCTCATGCTAATCTTGACCCATTCCCCATCCAGCCTGTACCTGTGCTTAAATGTGTATTTTCGTAATACCTGTGCATGCAGTACATATAGATATATACTGTATGCATGCATATATGTATATTTTGCCTCAGTTCATTAAAGGAAAAATTGTTTCATGCTGATTTCACCTGTCCTGGATGATGCCGTTTTACCACACAGATATTTGACATTGAGCTGTTTTGCCATACAGAGACTGGCACTAACAGAAAACCTCCTCCCGTGAAGAAACTGCATGAAATAAAACAGGCTCCTTTCACAGAGATCTATCTCCAGTCTAGGTGAATTTAGGTCAGGATATATTTTGGTGAATGAAACTTCTATTTTTGTTCTGAATGGGCGTGTTTTTGCTGTTCTCCCACAAGAGGGCAGCAAAGGAAAACGGTTGCCAAAACCCAAGACAAAAACATTCAAGGACGTTTAAGTATTTAAGTTTCCCACTGTGTTTAATAAGATTCTGAAAATACCATTGTGTGGGAACTTGGAGAGCTTGTAGAAAGCGACCTGGTGAGAGGCAGAGATTTTTATTTTTTTTCAAAAGCTCTCCAAGCTTCTCAATCTATTGATAGCTTAATGAAGTTATTTGCTATTACCTTCAAATATGCTCCCCGATCATGTGATAACCGCACAGCAGCTGAGCAAGGTCTCCTGGGCTTCAGCATCCTCATTTCTAGTGTTAATTGCTCTATTATCTCAGAATTTAAGTGCTTGATCTCAAATCCCTCCTTCCCTTTCTAAACACTCTTCACCTGCAGAAGTGCTGACACAAATGGGAAAGGCTACACTTGAAGAATGACCTGGTGGCAACAAAACGATCTTGCCCTGGGATATTTGATCCCAAAGTCCAACCTAAGAAATAAAGGAATTCTGACTGGGTGTGTGGGAGTGG
This sequence comes from Picathartes gymnocephalus, assembly GCA_013390045.1. Taxonomy (NCBI): domain Eukaryota; kingdom Metazoa; phylum Chordata; class Aves; order Passeriformes; family Picathartidae; genus Picathartes; species Picathartes gymnocephalus. The sequence goes on from WEKY01038836.1 coordinate 42,092, forward strand.
GGGGAGTGGAGGTTTGGGGTGTGTTATTTGGCAGCTTTACCCAGAGCTATTTAAGCAGGAGTCAGGGTGCTGTAGCTGGTTCAAGTTGCTGGGGGAGCATCTGTGAGCCACGGTGGCTGTGCTGAATACAAATAGAGGTTTAATTAAAGTGGTTCTGTGCAGCAAGCTGCATTTTCATTCATGTGTGCTGTAGTCCTTGCAGGCAATCAGGGCACGAGCATGTTAATTATTTTTAAAATATACAGGATATTTTTCCCTGTTTTAAATGTTTCAGCTTCTAAATAAATGACAAACAGAAAGTAAAGGGGAAAAAAAAACAACCCACCAAAAATTAGCATAGGAAAGTGAAGGCATCTTTCCAAGGGATGTATTAGAGCTTGGATGTGGACCCAAATCTCAGTCATTTTGCAGCCTCAGGATTGTGGTGTTTTCTGCTACCACTGCTGCCATATTGTACCTAACAGAAAGTGTGCTCTGGGTGATACCAGAACACAAGTGAGGGGGACACAGGGACAGGTCTGTTAATTCCAAACAGGATCTCACTCCATGCTGGAGTCTTCCAGTGAATACAGTAGAATGAGAGGTGAATTGCAGCAAGCCGTAAGTGCAGCCAAAACTGTTAGAGTTTAGCTGAGGCTGAGGATGCAGAGAAACTACTTCTTTTAAAAGGATATCCCAGGGCTATTAGGTCGGGGTGCAAGTCCTGGTCATCTCTCCACCATGTGCCTGATTGCCAGAAAACAACCCCTGAGCATCTGCCCCACAGGAAGCACCGACATGCTCCAGCCTGCTGCTCTGATGGAGAAGGGAACCATCCCCACTGCCATCTGGGGTGGATGTGGCTGTACAGAGCTGCTGTCTCCACTGAGACAATCTTGGCTGCCTGGAAGATTGCTCTAAAAAAGGTTGTTACCTCCGTGTGCCTCTGTCCCCTCCTTTTATTTTTTGCTGCAAACTGACCTATTTCTTTTTTCCTGGTGAAGATGTCATCTTCAGATTCAAACTAGAAGTGATAGTGAAACACTCAAACTAAAAGTGGTAACTGAACACTCTACCTTGTCTGCTGATGCTCACAGACTGAGACAGTCCAGCATTCACTGCAGAGCATCCCACTTTGTGCCTCTCTGTGGAGCAGCAGGCTGGGTCTCGTCTGGGACCTGCCTGCAGCTGTGCAAGCTTCCCTAGCACATCTGCCTGACACCAGGGCACCACGTGTCTCTGTGGTCTTTGGGTCATGCTCCTGCTATGGCTTTTTATGGTGAGGGGCATGGTCCTGTCCCTTCAGGGCTGCAAGAATCAACCCTAGATCCGTTCCAGGGCAGGAAAGGCTCTGGCACAGCAGTGGTTAAGACCAAAAAAGAAACCTACGTAGGATATAACTATGAACACAGTGTAACACTTTAAAGCAATGGAAAATGAAATATTTTTTTCTGTTAGACTGAACATCTAAAATAGTAAGTACCATTCAGCTCTCCAGAGCTCTAGCAGATGGACGAACTGGGAGTGTTTTTTTAAGCCAATGCACATCTCTCCAAGTAAAATGCCACTCACCATTATTCTGAGTTGGAAGAATAATGAAAGAATCAATCAAATCCTCTAACACTGACAGAAAACAGACAAAAATCCATGGGTCTCTTTTGAGGCTCTAAGAGGATTAAACTCCTCAGGCAGGAACTCTTCTATAAGGGTTTGTTTATGGTGAGAAAGAAAAGTCTGATAGATGTGTATGGTCATTTCAAAACAGCAGCCTTTAAAGCCTTGTATGTTGTCTGAAGTGAAACAACCCTGTCCTTTAGCTCTGTGTTAGGATCAACAACCTGAAATGCAATTTTGATTCTGATACAAACAAGCCAAGAAGCATCAGACAAATCCCTTTGGTGCTTAGAGCTCTTCACTTCCTTCCAAATTCAGCCCATTTGTTTCTTTGGCAGTAAACTCCTCAAGGCTGGCATTATATACCCACTTGCAGAAGTAGCTAATAAGAGATTAACACAGCCTGAGATCACTCAGGGAGCCTTGTGTCCCACCGTGCTAGATCTGTGTGCAGTGATGGAGTTGAGGAGAACCAAGGAGGCTCCCCTTCCTTCAGCAATGCCTTCGGCGGTGCCAGCACCCCAAAGGAGTCTGTATTAGTGCAAAAGCACTGCTGAATTCTTCCCCTTACCCACAGTGTAATTGCATCTGGTAACATTTCCAGGGGCACTGAAGAGATAATGAACTCCTTTTACACAGTGTGGAGTGGGGTTCCAATTTTGGCTACAGAGTATTACAAATCAAGGAGCATCTGGTGTAATATAAAAGTAAGTGTAGCATGAATGAGCCACTTCCTTGTATTTTACTCAGGTAAGATACTGTTTTGGAGAGTATAAGGCACGGGGTAGAGTTTTTAGGATTTCTGGGTTGGGTCTCAGGCTACGTTCTCCTGATCAGAGGCAACAAAAGTCCCAGAACTTCATGGGTTGCAATAGATCATTTAGCATTGCATTAGATCATTTAAGCATTGTGGAGAGCTATGATTTGTCTGTGCAGCTGAATAATGGTAGTGTTGACTACTGCAGCATCTTGTGTGACAGTGACAGGGATATACACACTGGAGAGCTGCAGTGCTATAAAGTCCAGGGCTTACTGAGATCTATCAGGGAGATGTCCTGTCAGTGTTACTATGATTTGGGTATTCCTAGCACATCTGGCTGCTGTACAGGACAGACACTAAAAAAGGCTTTGATCTGGTTTGAAGGGAAACACAGGAAATACTGGGGATTACCAGAAGAAATCAGGTTAGAAAACTTCATCTGTTTCCTGCCACCCTCCTTCTCATTTCAGTTGATATCTCATTGACAGCATTGAGTCATAGACTGGTTTGAGTTGGAAGGGACCCTTAAAAATCATCTTGTCCAACCTCACTGCCAAGTCTCAAGGTTAGTCTGGGTCTTACAACTGACCTGAAAACCTCAGATGTTATGTGTCCTTCTGGGAAACTGCTGTGATCTTTGAATAAGTCAGAAGATTTCCATGCACTTTAATTTGCATTAAATTTTTGGCTCAGCTATAAATAAAATCGCATTATATTTTTGGACATATCTGCATTGCTTTTTCAAGGTAGAGGGTATTGAGCATGAACTGAGCATCTGATAGCTCTTTATTAGAGGCCCGTATGAGTTGAGAGCTCCTTTTAAAAATGATGCACTGTGGAGGAATGAAAACAGCAGATCTTTCTGCACATTAGCGTTCTGTGCTGGTAAAAGACTATTTAAGGGTGTTACAGGAAAGCAAGAAAGAGAGAAAGTTGTTCATAGCTACCTAAACAATGATCCACAGTAAATGGATCCCTCAGAAAATACTGGAATGATTTCTAATACTTGTGGTTTTCCTCTGTGTGCAGCATGACAGATTTGCAGATGAATTAGACTGCAACAGTCAGCAGATGTGATTGTTTTCCAGAACCATTTTTTAAGGCAACCCCACTGAATTCCTCTGATTTTTTCAAGCATAAAGCATCAAGCATCTTCTAAAGGAGCTTATATTGTTTCTTTTTTTCCCTACCACCCGCAACACGTTACAGATTTTGGTGTTTATTGACTTATAAATGAAGTGAGACATAAGAGCACATTGGTTTCATGACAGCTTGTTTCAGATAAGCAAGACTGGGCCTGTGTTTGCCCATGGATATGTTCTGCGTGCAGTTTTGCTTCCTGTCTGTTTCTGTACTTGTGACTCTATAACTTCCATCATTTTCATCAAAGATTTATAGAATATGCTGAGTTGGAAGGGATCCATCAGGATCATCAAGTCCTGGCCCTGCACAGGACACCCCAAGACTCCCATCATGTGCCTGAAAGCATTTTCCAAACCCTTCTTGAACTCTGTCAGGCTTGGTTGTGTGACTGCTTCCCTGGGGAGCCTGTTCCAGTGCCCAGCCACCCTCTATGTGAAGAACCTCCTCCTATTATCCCACCTAAACCTCCCCTGGCACAACTCCAGGCCATTCCCTTGGGTCCTGTTACTGGTCACCTGCGAAAACATGTTGGTACCTCCCCCTCCTCTTTCCCTTGTGGGGATTTTGAAGACCACAGTGAGGTCTCCCCTCAATCACCTCTTCTCCAGACTGAACAGACCAAGTGACCTCAGCTGTTCCTCATGGTACCAGCTCTCTTACCAAAAGCAATGGAACAATTTGCACCTAATTCTAACAAGGGTTCAGGCAATGCCAAATGTGGGAAGATTAATGTGCTAAAATCATTTCATAAAAGTGTGCATATGAGTGTATCAGCATCAAACTTGATATCATGCAGACAAGTGGTATAGCATAGCTCAGGGAAGGTTTCTATTATGATCTGACTGCTCTGGAAATAGAGCTCACAGTCCCTAATGTGCTTTGGCAACCACAGTAATGAACATCACCCTTGAGGACTACAGTCCAGCAAGAGTACATGATTCAAGAAGAAGAATGCCAAGATTAGTTCCTGGAGTGGCATGTCAATACTGGCAGGATGATGATCATGAGGGAAAGTCAACAGCAAAGATCAGATTAGGAGGAGAATTCACAGGAGTGTCTGAGACACCAGTAGCCACTTCATGCTCTTTGTCTTGGGAAGAAAGGTCTTAGTTGAGCTGGTTGGTGTTCCAATAAAACTTTGGGGTCATTCATTCCCCCAGTCCACATGTCTGTGGCTGAGATTTGCGTCAGGAGAGTGGAGACACAAAGTGATTAAGGGGTTTTCAGACATAGCTGGAAGGATTAACGTTTCCATGGATTCTTGAAGAAACACAATGTATGTACTCCTGAGGAAAGTATTAGCTATCCCCAGGTTGGGAGAGAAATTATAGGATTAAAATCGAGTGAGATCAGAAATAAATGCTAATTTTTGCTTGGGTAATAAAACAATATATTTAGATTATCCAGCCCCAGATGTTTACAGTATAGGAAAATATAAACAGGGGCATAACATGCAGAAGAACTGTGCCTACAGGCAGTGCCCACAACTCTGAATACATGATGCCTGTACTTCCTTGTGGAAAGGAAAGCATTGTGAAGGGGGTATGTACAACAGCAGTGTTTGGCTGGATTTCTCCTGAGCCTGGTTACTTGGTGCTATGGAAATCAAAATTAGTAACTTGGTCAGCTGTGTCTGCTTCATCTTTTCCATCTCTCTGGCCAATAATTTCATCCGGCCTGCAGGTGCAAAAAGGAATTGCTGTGTCATTTATACTTGTTTCATGTTTTAAGTGCTTCTGCAAAGGAATAAAAAGTGAGCTTCTGCAGTAGAAATACAATCTTACGTTTTCTAGGTAAATTAATCTAAAACATAGAGATACATGGTTCCTCTGCAAACTGTCACACCTTGAATTTTTTCACTTATCCAAGACAGAGGAGGTAGGAAATGTGGTAAATAAAGATGTTTCTGAAGAAAGAACTTTTTACATAGTTCAAGAGCAACCGTAGAAGAGCACAATGGACACAACTTACTCTAGCATGCTGCAGCTTAAACTTCAAGCTTTTTGGAAAGTCAGGTCATTATATTTCAGAACACTTATTGGACATGGCAAAAACAGGACTGACAAACCCCTGAGTTGTGCTTGCTGGCATTTTCTGTGAGTCATAATGATTCCAAGACACCTATGACAGGCATCCAACAAAGTACTTTCCTGTTGTCTTGAAGAAGATGCTTCTCTGCCTCAAAAACACCATTTAAGATGGTGTAAGATGTATTAGGAAAAGACTGAACATCAGAACCTGTGGGGTAGACTGCATAAAGACAACCAATAGAAAGGAATTGTGGTGCATGACATTTCAGATGCAATTGTTTACCTATATAATTAAAAAAAACACCCTATTTTTTAACCGCGTCCTAGGGGCTTGATAGCACTAAACTGTTTTCCCTCCACTTAGATGCAATTGAAAATGTCTTCCCAAAATAACCCTTGTGAAACCCTCATTTCATGCCCCTGAGCAGGATGTTATGTCTTTAAGAAGTCTGCCCTGCCCTGACACTATCCCTGGCGTGAAATAGCTGTGTAGGCTCAAAGCAGTGTTAAAAGGCTTGAAGGACGCTGGAAACTGTGCTCCCTTCTCCTGAGGCCCCTGATGAGAGAACAGTGTGACTGGGCTGTGCTCTGAGGTGAGGCACTATTAATAATTCAGAGCAGCAAAGACTTTTATTCTGCCTTGCCATTGCGACTTTTCAGCACAAATCTCTTACTTCTGTCACTTGGTGGGAAATACTAATCCAAGTGAAATATTAAGAGTTATTCTCATCTTGGTGTCAGAATTAGGTAACAGTCCATTTTGGAGAATGAAAGGGAAAAAATATTCTTGTCAGCTTCTGTGAGAAGTTTGAGAAATACATCATGAATTTCAGGTTGAAAATAGGTAATTGGGTTATTTGGAAGGTATTTTCTGAGAATTTAATGTGCCTCTTCCCTCCTCACAGGTTCAGAGTAGCTCTTGCACTCATTCTTCTTTTACTGCATCATGTGTTTTCTGTTCCCGAGAAGCTTTCCTGGATGTGGAATAAAAACCTACAGAAGCCTTGTCAGGCTGGGTAGCTTACATATGTAATATCATATGTTTATACAAAAATGACAGGGACATCATTATAGTAAACTATTCTTGTAGAAAACCCTTCAATTATTTAAGTCAAGGCCACGTTTCTCGTTATAAGGGAAAGTATGAACACCCTCAGTTAGACAAGGTCACACAACTCAACTACTATAAACACTTCCTGACATCTCACTGAACCCTGTGTGAAGAAACTCTTGTTAAGAAATGAATGCTCTGCCCCAGTGGGTCTTACAGCCTTAGAACAACTGCAGTGGGGAGTGATTGCTCTGGGCACTGGGGTAAGGAAGGAAAAATGGCAGAGTGAGCAGTGGGAGGCTGGGAATGGTGGAATGCAATTGTGGGAGTAATTCAGTTTCTTCCTTGATGCTTGACTACAGAGTCTTTTGGTAAAAGCAATGAAGCAGTTATATAAGTGATTGGGAAGTTAAATAGCTTGGTGCAGTGTCTGCCAGTGAGCTGAGCCACTGGTTTGCAACGCCTCCAGTGCATTCACAAAGGGAGACACATAACAAATTACATTTTTTCCAGGCTCTGAATCAATGCATGAAATTGAGAAGGTTTGTCTTCCTCATCTTCAGTCAGTACTTCATCTTCAGTACTAGCAAGAGCTGTGAAATATTCTCAGGACTGAAGATTTTGCCTTTTTCTCTTTTGGTTGTTTATCTCAGTAGTGAAGAGATAATGCCAAATTCATGCATCTAGAAAAGAGAAAGCTTGAAATATCCAGCCTGTCTGTTGGGATTTAACAGATTGTAGAAAACACATTGTTCCCCATCAGTGGACTAAGGCACTTGTATTTGAATAAAGCATAATTTCCACAAAGGTCCCCATAATCTTCTCTTGAACTCTTCAGGAGATAACAGATCCATTGTTTTTCATTGTGTCCTGTTCCAGTTGTTAGACATGGTTGCTGTCAGATGTATGTGCTTTATTTCCAATTTGATCTTGTGTAGCTTCCCATCATAAATTTTGTTCTGCTTTTCTTCACTATGTTAAAGTAGTCTCAAGAAACTACTATTTTTGGCCCATGAAAGTATTCACACATTGGAATTAAATCAATTAACTCCAGTGAAGCCTTCATTTCCATAAGCTGCACAGCTTGACTTAGTTCTGGCACTGACCTACAACAGAATTTTTATGAATTTGACAGTCTTAGGTATCACAAGGTCATAGAACCATAGAGTCATTTAAGTTGGAAAAGATTTCTAAGATCAACAAGTCCAACCGTTAACCCACTGCTGCTAACTCTACCATTAAACAATACCCTAAATTTCATGCCTACACATCTTTTAAATATACCCAGGGATGGAGACTCTACTGCTTCCCCAAACAGCTAGTTCCAATGCCTGACAAAGCTTTGGGTGAAGAAATTTTTTCCCAATATCTAATCTTAATCTCTCCTGGAACAACTTGAGGCCATTTCCTCTTGTTCTGTCTCTTGTTACCTGGGAGAAGAGGCCGACCCCCACCTGGCTACAGCCTCCTTTCAGGGAGTTGTAGACAATGATAAGGTTCCCCCTAAGCCTTCTTCTTTCCAGGCTGAACACCCCCAGCTTCCTCAGCTGCTCCTCAGCAGAATTGTGCTCCAGACGCTTCCCCAGCTCCATTGTCCTTCTCTGAACACTCTCCAAGACCTCAATGTCTTTCTTTTCATGAGGAACCCAGGGCTGGACACAGGGCTTGAAATGCTGAGTACAGGGAGAATGGTCACTGCCCTGGTCCTGTTGGCCTGTTGGAGTAGCAAAGACTCCTACAAAACTGTGAGCCAGGGCTGAAAGAGTCTGACATCTGAAATGAACTTACACGGAAGACAGGTGCCCAAATTTGAAGCTATGGCCTTGAGCAAAGGTGATGATGGCTGTTGTTTAGATGTTGTTTAGAAGTGGCTTCTACCTTAAAGGAGGAACCATGGTTGGATACCAGTCTCTGCCTCAAAGACAGATTAAGAAAGTTTTTTGTAATTGTTTTACTGGTAATTTCTTAACCTTCGGAACATGGAGTAAAAACAACTTCTTCCTATTGTATTGATGCTAAGATGCAATACTTTCTGACATCCACAAGATATATTCCAGCATGGGTTTAAAAAAGGAGATAGATAATAATTTGGAGCTATAAGGATTATTTTTTTTTGATTCTTAATCAAAGAGTTCATAGTAGGGTATGGCTAAGTGTCTGAAAGTGGAAGTCCACATTGCAGAAATTACTTTCAAAGTTTCCTTTTTGTATGTTTGACAGAAGTTGCTCCAAAGAGAGAACCGAAAGGCACAGATTGCTGTGCCTAGCCAAGACTGGCCAATGCCAGTATGCTCTGTATGGGAATACAGATTAAATGTGGAGGCAGCATCAAATGTGAACATAAAACCTGTGAAACTGTGTTCTAGGGGCAATGGGTGATACTGGTGTTCTCTGTGCTCACTGTGAGCTTAAAGCTGAATATAAAATATTGACTTTTATCCATAAAGCTCAAAATAGCTTGGCACTTTTTTCATGGCGTTTCTTTTACCTTCTTAGGTATTCCATTCTCAGGCTCATGGAGGCCCTCCTGTTCTAGTCCTCTAACTCTGAAACTGATGTAAGCAGAAAGATGGGGTGAATTGGTGCCGGAGATCACCTTGTAAACATGCTGTATAGGAACCTTTCAGTTCATAGAGGTTAGGGCAGCATAGCTCTGGGAGGGAAGTATGGTGGAGATCTGTAAGCTGCAATGGGCACGTGACTTACCTTGTTTAAGAGACTAAGAAGAGGAAATGTTGTTGCTTAAATTAAGTTTTAAGTATTGGTGTGGTTTTTGTTTCTGAATAAATTCAGAGTGGATAAATAAAATGAAAATTATGAGTACTTGGATTTCTGTTTGTTCTGCAGGAAGCAATAAAGAAACCCCCAACAAAACAATAAACAAACAAAACCAACAATAGAAAAGGATGTTGTTGGAGACAGTTCTATGAAAACTTGCCTGCTAACATCCAGGTGATGGTTTCTGAGAGGTAATGGGTCCTGCCAAGTTAATTTCCAGGAAAAGGGGAGTCCCATGGGGCAGCAGGTGACTGCACACTGCAGTGTCAGCTGTGGCATGTGGGATGCATTCCCTGTGCCCTCATTATCCTGTAAGCAGGTCTGGGACTGCTAAGCTGCCAAGTGTAACAACTTGCAGATTATTAGGCTGTTAATGAAGAATGAGCCACAAAGGCAGTATTGATTCACCTTGTGGGATAGATCCTGCTAGGGTCTTCTTCCCACCAACATTCAGATGGAAAAGGTGCTAAAGAAGAGCTCCCAGCTTGTCCAAGCCTCTAGTCTTGTCTTTCTTGGGAACAGGGAAGCAGGGAATGAATTGGTGCCACTGCAAGACTTGGTCTTACCCATACAAAATATGCTGACTTAGACACAGAGTTGTAACTCTTGGATGGAACTTTAGAACATCGATCTGGGCACATCCAAAAGAGGTAATCACTCATCTGAAGAAAAATTACTTGGTGATTCATAGAAACTTACAAAACTGAGAGCCTGTCAATTTAGTCTCTGTGCAGAATGATGAATAGGAGGAGGCTGCTGTATTTTTTATTATTTTAAGTAACAGATGAGTTAATTAAAATATACTTAATATCCTGTAGCTGTAATAATATCCCTTGGAGTACCCCATGTCACTACTTCTGGGAGTGGGTTTTGCAATCAATAGTCATTTCACACATATCATTTGTTTTAGAACCTTAGATTTTCAGCAAATCAACTGAGATTGCTTCTTCTTTGTCTCCATGTGGCAACAGTGATGCTTTTTTGTTTTCAATTAATATTGCAAAGCTGAAGGAGGCACTGATTTCAGGACCCTCAAAAGGTACATGGACTGTGAAACAGGGAGATGTTCAGCATATCAATATAAACATAATATCCTGTGATTCTGTGATCTGAAAATATTTCACAACCAGAAGAAAAAACACCTTGAGGTGAGGGAGATCTGGGTCGGGAGAAGTAGCATGAGGTGGCATTTTACAGGAGATGCTGTTTAACCAGCCTTGCATATAGCTGTTGTTTTCATGTGAAAGAGCTGAATGAATCAGTCTCTGTGTGGCTCTGTAACTCTGATAGCTATCACATATACAACAGCTTCGGGGTAAATGGACAGAAAAGAAAATTTTTTACAAAAAATTGGGCCTTATCTAGTAAAGTTATGTAAACAACAGAAATTTTTGTTCTTCTGGAAGAGCTAATGAGAGCATTCCTTAAAAACTGCGGTAAGCCTCAAGTGCCTGGAGATATGCATATTGAGTTTTTGCCCCTTCCCTCCCATCTGCCAGCTGCTCTGCTGTCATATTGTTTTCCCTCCTCCAGCAAAACACAGAGCTGGGGAAACCACGAACCCTGAATTGTGTCACTGCACAGAAAAAGATTGATGGGGAGGTTAATAAGTTGACTGTGCAATTATAACATTCACCATGTACCACCGACGATGGTTAATGTGGTTATTTCCTGCTCCTCTGATTATTTTGCTGCCTGTTTGTCAAGTCAGCTGTGGAGCCAGGCTCTGTTCCCTGCCTTGCTCCACAGTGGGCAGCCCCAGGACACTTGGCTATCAGGCTGGGTGTTTGTATAAACTCCTTGACTCCCAGTGCACTTAGGAAAGGCAACTGAAGTTCTGATAATGAGAAACAGATTAAATGAGATTTGGTTTTTTTTTATTGCTGTGCTTTTTAAAATTTGAAAACAAATGGAAATAATAAGGAATTTA
>WEKY01038838.1:374-38634 GCA_013390045.1 Picathartes gymnocephalus
AATATATATTAATATAAATAAATAATCATAAATATTGAAGGATTAATTCATATATTAAAAATATTCCCTAAGTGAGACTTCAGCACTTTCCCAGATTAACATATCAATCCCACTCAGATTGTGATGGAACATTATGAAGGAGGTGTACCATTAAGTGTTTTTGTATTTTCGTATGTGTTTCCAATAAACTCGTTGAGTATTAAACTGTGATCTTGTGCAAAAGATCATGTGCATGTTCATTTCAATACAAGATATTTATATCAAGAAGTGTTTTTGAATAGCTTTTCTAAAATTGTGGTTTGTGACAAAGTAGATATTTTATGGTTTTGAACACATTTAAAGCTGGATCTGCATTATGTGTGTTCATTACTATATAAGTTATTTAACTACACAGATTTATAAGAGGGCATGAACTTCTAAGAAAACTTTGATGCAGCAATGTCATGCCTTGGATAGAAATATTCAGCTTTGGATAGAAAAACTTGCTGCTTTCTTTTTACTTCCCCAACATCAGCAAGCAATGACTTAGCAATTAACAACTGAAAGCAGTGTTTGGAATATCTTAGATTGGATTTTACTGGGGGAAGTAGAGGAAGGAACTGAAAAAGTTGTCTTTTAAGGTAAAAGCCTATTGTGCATTATGTTTTAATTTCACCTAAGGAAGTACAAAATTATGCACTTCCTATAGTATCTTGCATAAGACTTCTCACACATACAGAGACTCCAAAAAAGCAACTTCCAAACTAGCCATATACTTTAAAAAATGACTGCTTAACTCAAATCATAACGAGAAATTTATCTTAAAAGCAAATGCATAGTTATGATTTTGCTTGGTACAAGACACCTTGAATCTATTGTTTAAACACCGTCCTTTAATGGCACCTTTTCTTTGTGACACAATATATACATAAAATATTAGTGAAATATCGATGAAGTACATGCACAATATGAAGCTATCTAGCATTTACAACTTTCATATTTCTCATGTATTTCTACTCAGAAATAGATTTTCTGTTGCTTTCTATTCTAGAAATAGCAGAAACAAAGTGGGCAGAAAAGGCTTTTCTTATGTCTGAGACAAGTTTGCACTTTTTAAAACTCGTGTTTTCAAGCATCAGGGATTAAAAGTAATCAGAAAGCTCTTAACAGAAGACAGCTGCTATTTTTACCTCCGGATGTCCAAATTCTGTAAAGGCTGGCGTTCTGGGAGGGTTTTATTTGTTTGTTTCTTATGTTATGTTTTTAAAGAAAAAACCTACAAAAGTTGCCTTAAGAGAATTTTTGAAAATTTTTTGCAGAATGATAAAACCTGGATACTTGATGTTACATAGAAAATGGTAGTCAGTAGTAGCTGTATCTCTCTCTACAAAACTATATTTCTTTTGCAGTCACCTTCTAATCCAGTCATCCTCCTTTTATTTCCTCAGGAAAAAGGTTTTATTTCATAAAAATATCAGTAGTCGTTTTTTCCCCTTGTTTTCATAACCCAAATCAACTGAGTTTTGTTCTTTGACCTCAAATAGACTTTTGCATGAATGTACCCCTATTTGTTTATTATCAGTATACTCCACAGCAGTGCACTGGATCTTCAAATATTTATACTTATATCTATGCACTTGACTGAAACCTAGGGTTTGTACAAGCATAAGATTCTGTAGTTTGTCCCTATCTACCTGTATAGACTGTAGCAATATACAATCCCAGTATGTGTATAATTCAGCTCAATAATATTCTATGGCTTCAGTAGACTAAATTGGTATTAAAGCCTCAGTCCATATAATCGATCATTTGACCAGTTAAACTTTCTCTCTTGGGCCTGAACTTGGGCATTTTCTAAATGAAAATCTCCACATTGTTAAATCTCAGTTTGTGGAATATTCACCCTCATAATACAGAGCTTAAAACTCTCTAGGGAACTGTAGGTCAGGAGAGAAACACAGGTCTATACCAAATATACCATCTAGCAAAATTAAGAGTTCCTTGGATCCCCTTCTAGATTCTGTTTGTGCTACAATTTTCATTTGAAAAAGAAAAAAAAAATTACAGAATATGATACCTTTTCTCTACTGAATTCTTAAGATACAAGAGATTCTTTGCTGTTAAGTTTTATTACATACTTTAAAAGCACTATTCAGACAGAGTAACGGCTTACAAGTCTGAACAAGAGGACAGGCAGCAAAATGATGCAGTATCTGTCCTCATGTAAGCAAGGCAGAACAAGAGTTGGAACAGAATTGCTTTGTTATACAAAGAAAATGCATTAAGTTGTAATAATTTTCTGCAGCTTCAGAGAAGAAAACATTTTTTTTTGACAATTGCACTTATGAAGGTCCTTTAATGAAAACAGAGTTATTTACAATTTATTCTCCCTAGAAAATATTTACAATTTCTATTAAAAGCTGAGAAGGAAAGTAATTTTTCAGCTGTGCTTTAATATTGTTCATCAGTTTCTACATAACTCATTTCATTGTTCTCCTCACTTTCTTTTTTAGGATATTGCCACAGATAATTTTGTAATCCTTTTTCTAATATCACTAAGTTACACTTTTTGCCTAATCAGAAATATCAGCTTTTGCATATCCCATTAAAAACTTCCCTGAACAATATGGGGCTACAACCATCTTCTGTTGAGAAATCAGAATAAAGACGACAGAAGTTCTTCCCAATAGATCTGTTTCTATGTATTGAATTCTAGACTTGTACTTTTTTTTTTCTTACCCTAAAAATAATAAGATTTTTCCAGATGCTCAAAGAATTGTGGATATATTTGTCAACATTTTTTTAGTTTTATGGAAAAGATATTTGAATATGTCATTATTGTCATATTTCCAAGCATTAATATGTAGACACACTTCTCTTTCAGAACTTAACATAATACTATTCAAGAGATGAAAAAAGATTGAACCCTCACAGACGTTCACTTAGAATATTTAAGAAATTTCTGCACTGTAAAGCACTGTTTTGCTGGTGATATTTTTTATCACAAGATATCCAGTCTACCATGGATGCTCAGTGGTATTGTAAATTTCCTGGACAAGAAGGGTTTATGCAGATAATGGACACATTCACCCAACACTGCTAGTAAGATCTGTGCATTCTCTTATTTCAATACATTGAGATTGCTGACTTCTGATAGCAGACTAAATTTAGCTTACTTTCAATGAAGAACAACTCCCTAGAGAATGCTTAGCATTTGTTCTCCTCTTCTTTTATTTCTTCAGGACAAAGGTTTCATATCACAAAAGTATTTGCAATTTATTTTTCCCCTCTGCCCACTTATCTCAAAGATCTGGCCCTTTGATTATTGCCCAGTGATGGAGAATATTCTGGAATTGGAATAAAGGTATGCCATTTTTCTGATACTTTAATTCTGGAGATTCCATTTTCTTAGTATTATGTCAGAAGATCCATTACCACCCACAGAAGTGGAGATGTGTTTTTCTGTAAAATCTAGAGCACAATGAGTTCAATGGCATCTGTATAAAATGCAATTTATAATGTGTTCATCCACCCACGCCTGTGATATATATTAACATTTTTCTCTGTGTCACAAATAAAAAAATAGTAAAAATAAAAAGATCAGTTTTATTCAACACTGCTCTTATTTAGAAAGAGAACAGTTTTCAGAGAGTAATTGACCCCATCTCTGTGTGAATTTCTTACAGAACCTTCTGTTTATCACTCTGCCCTTATTTCCTACCATATTGTACAATGTGTTTGTGAACTAACTTCAGGGCTTTCAAGTTGCAAATGAGTATGCCAGATACCAGACCATGTCTTAGTTGTTCTAGAACATCTGAAGTGGCACTTAAAAAGGTCGGATTGAAACCCCCACTTTGCAACCCATCACGAGGGTAAAGTAGCCATGTAGTTCCAGCTTTCATTTACATCACAGAGTCGTGCTTATTCTGGTTATGTGGTACTGTGAGTTACTGCTGACCTTCTGTAAAATATCATCCTGCAAAGAAGACAAGCTGTAACAGGAGAGAAATGATATCTGAGAAAGTGCAAAGCTAACATCACACATGGTGACTGTAAGTACAGTCCACAGAAGTACTGTTACTGTCAATGGATTGAATGTCGGAGTAGGTATTATCACAGAATCAACATATGGAAGTTAAAAAGGAATTCTACCTTGAGTACAATAGAAAACCAGGACCAGCTGCTGTAGCAAGAAGACATTTTCCCTCTTCAGGTCTCTGAACACCTTTGTAAATTTTTTGATTTAAAAAAGTTGGCTCCAAGATTGATCATAAAGTTAGTTTAGTGAATAGTGTAGAGGTTCTTGCATTTCTTTTCTGGACTGCAACTTGTTGGTGATTCACAAACCAACCATAAGCAAATAACTATATTTCAAGCCAAAAATGTGTTCTATGTTACTTTTCATTTTTGCTACCCACTGAACTAGAAACTTATAATAGCTTTTTGCCCATGGGCAATAGCTTTGAAGCCAGCAAAAAAAGAAAAAAATATTTACAAGAGTTATCAATAAAGAAATGAAACAGAAATGCCTATCACATATTCCACATAAACAAATTAAAAGCTCCAACTTTAGAAATGTAAGTAATGCAAATCATTCCAATATATCTTCTTTGGTTTTAATTAGTTTATGACTTCTCAGAAAATTTATAATAGTTGAGCTGCTGATATAAGCAGAACTGAAAATTGAAACATGCCTTAAGATATAAACAGGATTTTACTTTTTTTTTACTTCCATTTCTCATCTCTGCTTTTAATGCATAATGTGTCAAAGGAATTCTCAAATTGTGAATAATAAATGAGCATCCTCCAATGTGCTCCAGCAGTCACCTTCCATGTGTTACCATTGTATTTCTACTTCCTTGATTTTCCTATGCCCTCCTTTCTTTATTTAGCTCAGAAGCTCAATGTAAAAAGGCAGAGATGATGGAAAAAAGACTGTGATAACAGCCTTGTACACAGTGTACAGCCTGGCTTAGTAGACTACGACATCTTCAGAATGTGAAGAGTTGCTGCGTTACAACCATGCAGCATTTCTCATGGGTAACCTCAAATCCACTTAAGATGAATCTTAACTTTTAGTTGACATATTTGCAAAGAACAGCCCAAGTAAGAGTAAGTTTAAATCATTAGAAAGTTTAGATCATTAAATGGAACAATGAACAACACAAGGTATCCGATAAATATTTCTTTCCCTTTGTGGGAATTGTTAATTTTCCTTAGCTGCCAGTCCTGTAATCTCCAGTGAGTCCTGGTTCTTATCATACTCCTCAAGAGTGAAGTTCACCACTTAAATCTATTGAGTAAAAATGTCTTTCCTTCCAGGTCTAGAAGCATGAGATCTATAGTTCTCATCATCCTACTGCTATTGCTGCTATCCTATACGCTTGCCTTCCCTGACTATTTGCTGTATCTCTTTTTCAGATACCAAAGAACTACATAATCCCTGACTCCCTTTCAAACTAGTACTGTTGATATAACTTTTTTCCCCCTTTCAATAAACTCTTTTCTAGATCATCAGTGTCTGTCTTTATACTTGGCTTCCTACAGCTTTTACAGATTGTGAGATTTTTTTTTCTGTGCAAAACTCTTAAATGTTGCTGTCTTTCTAGCTCTTCTCTCAACATGTTCCTATAATGGTTTTTGATAAGGAACAAAAACAATTAAAATTTGAAAGCTCAGAACATCAGAATACTTGTTGGGATGCAGTGAATATTGCAGTTTGGCTAAACTTTTTTTCTATCCATCCATTTTGTTGGCACACCTTTGCATATGATTGTCCTCAAGAACAGAGCTCTGACTAGAGCATCAGAGATGTAATTTCTGTGTTATGGCAATATGATTTGCTTTGATAATTTTCTGCTATGTTTAATTCTCAGTGACCTTTGGAAAACCGGACACAGTTTCCTTTTTTGAAAAAATGTCAGGTCTCTTATTTGTAAAATATTTTAAGAAATTTAATGAGAAAAAAATAGTATGTGAGAGTTCAGACACTTTCCAGTATTTTATTAATATGTAAACACAATACACTAAGTTACCATATCTAAGTCTGTGATAGAGTAGTAATGAGAATTAGCACCTTTATGATATTAGGAACAGAAAATTTCCAAACCAGTATCTGAAAGACCATACTGTTTATTTGTGTTAAAATTTGTGAAATTTCGTTGCAGGAAAATCTTTACACTGTTTCTTTGAGAATCCTTATCACCGGATATGTTATTACAAAAACTCCTGGGTATGCAATGTGACATCTGTTTTTACAGAAATGTTAGTTACTTTTTACTTCCTGTCCTTTTTCCTCAATTGGCCAGAAATGCTTCCTGGCAAATTTTAATTCTAGATTGTGCATTTTCACGGATTAAGACTGAGTATAATTTTAGGATGCCCCATGCTTCCATTTGACGGGAAACAAGCAGTAAATAACTATTTTTTTTTTCCTTTTTTTTTTACTTCACTGAAATGTTATTCTGGTTTTGCTATTGTAGATAATACAGCCAGTATCCTGACAAGACGAAGGAGGTACAGCCGAACCACTCAAGATGTCTATTACCTGCCAGTTCTGATTTCTGATGGAGGCGTGCCTCCCCTCAGCAGCAGCAGTACCCTCACCATCCGCGTTTGTGCCTGTGAGAGGGACGGACGAGTGAGAACGTGCCATGCTGAAGCTTTCCTCTCCTCAGCTGGCTTGAGCACAGGAGCTTTAATCGCAATCCTACTCTGCGTTGTCATTCTTCTTGGTAAGCCATCTGCCATATTAAATAATGCTATCCCTCCAATGCCTCTTGGAATGTAACAGGGCACAAGGTTTTGATATGGTATGCTTTTGAACCAGGTGGTTGCCTGGCAGTCGGAGGCAATTAGAAACACATAGCTGTGATTAGAGGGGAAAGGTTTAACTAAAATTAATAGGGGGAAATGCCTTTAAAGTACATTTGTTAATATCTGGAATCCAGTAGAACCTTTTTTTTTTCAGAGGTTATCAAGTAATTATCACTGCAGATCTTTTTTTCTTTAATTTGGAAAGATTTCAAAAAGAGACTAATTCCATGTCTTGAACAGTGTGAAAAATTATAGAAAATATACCGACAAAGGTTTTCGAAATGCATTTTCCTGTAAGAAGCACAATTAGCACTCTACAAAACCTATTTCTTAATTACCTTTGTGGAATAAACTGATAGCAATGCACGTAATTCACAGGGACAAGGGACATAGGAGACTATAAGCAGAGTTAATGCCATTGCAAGTGCATTTCCACTTGACTCTTTTTAGTGGGGTTTTTTTTATTATCTCAGGCCAATTTGAATATTACCCATTAGTTAATATTGGTTTTGGGTTTTTTTCCCAAAAAAAATTGTGTCAGAGACACAATTGGCCGTATACATGACTCTGTGCTACTCATGTGACTTTCTGCATTCTCATAGAGATGGCAAGAAACAATAGTAATTGCAGTGTGACAGACAGGATATTTTGAGGACTTTTTTCCCAAAGACTACATTTTCTAAGAACTACTTTTCTTACAGCTTACTTCAGTATTTTTTGTCAGAAGGCTGTTTTAAAATATATAGTTATGCATTTAGCTTGCAATTTTGTATTTTATGACACAAAATTGAATATTCATGCGAAAAACATAAACCTTTTACATATTAATTCAATTTATACACTAAACATTGATTTTAATGAAGCACTGAAAGCCCTGGATTATGCCTCTGAAAAATGCCAACTCTATTTACTCATTTCTCATTTACCTGAAATAATGTTATCTCCATTTATCTCCTTTAATAATAAACCAAGTAGCAGATGATCCCAAATACCAGTACTGAAAATACCAGCCTGAAAATATTACACCTCTGTATTTTTGGCTTAGTCTCTGCTATTTCTGTAGCATATTCAGATGTAAACTTTAAACCTACTCTAATATCTGCAGTTTTCTCTTTAGCAATTGTGGTCCTTTTCATCACCCTAAGACATAGCAAGAAGGAGCCTTTGATCATTTCAGAAGAAGATGTCCGGGAAAATGTTGTGACATATGATGATGAGGGCGGTGGAGAGGAAGACACAGAAGCATTTGACATCACAGCACTGCGGAATCCATCTGCTGCTGAAGAGCTAAAATACCGGAGGGATGTTCGTCCCGAGGTGAAACCTCTGTCCAGGCATCATCCCTCCTCAAGCCTTGACAGTATAGATGTTCAGGAGTTCATTAAACAAAGACTGGCAGAGGCTGATCTGGACCCCAGTGTGCCCCCGTATGACTCCCTGCAGACATATGCCTATGAGGGTCATAGATCAGAAGCTGGGTCTATCAGCTCTCTGGATTCAGCAACGACACACTCTGACCAGGATTATAATTACCTTGGCGACTGGGGACCTGAGTTCAAGAAGCTAGCTGAACTCTATGGGGAAATAGAACCAGAAAGAACAACTTAGTTGTAATTCCCAGAGAAGTTCCTAAGCAACTGGACAGATAATGACAGCAACGGTAACAAAAAAAAGTGAATACAGTACTTGGAACTGAGTAAGTTGTATGCAGTTACTGTAGAACAAGTGCCCTTTTCATATTTGAAACTGGGTTCTCCAATTGGAAGAAAGTCAAATTTTGGAAAATACAGAAAAAAGAATCTGTTGTCCCTTGTGTATTTTTTTTTTTTTATTTGTTCAATAAAGTCTCTGGTACCTTATCTGCAACAATACCTTAAGTAAAGCCAAGAAATTATATTTTTATTGCAATATGCATAACAGCTCCGTGCTGCAGTAAGTTTATGGTCATGTCTGTTTAAAAAGAGAGCTAACAGAGGATCAAATCTTTTGCAGGTGGTTGTGATGTTGCATTTCTAGCTGTGCTTTAGGCCTTGTGATCCCAACGTGAGGTAGCCAATGGGGTTTACTATCAGTGTGAGAAGCACTACCAGTCTGTTCCCTTTACAAAGGTGATAAGCCACACCTGTCCTCTTAAATAAATGGTCCTTTGATGATTTAATCTTATTGACTTAGCAGGTTGCATTGAGAAGCTGTCATTTCGTTATGTCCTTCATAATCTTGTCATCCATAACCAGCTAACAGATGGAGGGCATCATTATCTGTAGCTCAGATACAGATCTAGGCCATAACCCCAGACCTGCTCTGTTACTGCGCGGTAGAGGAATGGTTGTTTCCAGTGTTGTGCTTTTTCTTTTTGTCTTTTCATGGGAACATCATTCATCTAAATGGAATAGGCCCAAAATACTCTTTATGCAGTGAAACAGATGAAGCATAGGCTTTTTCAATAAAAACAACAATGGCAGCACCATTAAACTATGCAGTTGTTTGGTTCACTGTGCTTCATTTATGTCGAGAGCTGAAGCTTTTAAAATCTTTTGCTGGTCTGAGTCCAGAAGCTACAACAGTCTGCTTAAAACCCAGGGTTCTTAATCATAATGTCTTTCTATTTCTGTGTGTGACTAAAAGCAAAATGGATAGCGAAAATTGAAACAAGGAGAATAAGATGATGTTTTTTTCTTTCAATCTACTGATATTTATCTTAGAGTAATTGCCACCTATGCAGAACAAGGTGGTTTCTCCCTATTTCAAGCATCATGGAAAAAGGAACATTTTAATGCAGTGAAGGAAACATACCCTTACTGTGGTTCCTATGGATTAAGTAAATTGATTTCTTGCATTAATAACTTCATAGCATTGCAGAAATGATAGTTCTCCTTAGCATAGCAGACTGCTTAACACCTAATCCAGATTTTTTTTCCTTTTATTTTAGCATTGCAGCTGCAGAATTGCTGAACAGTTCTGCTTAACATAGCAGCCTGCTTAGCACTTCATCATCTAGCAGATTCTGATTTTTCCTTTCCTTTGTTTGAAACTTTAACCTTTTCTTTGTCTTTCTGGTGATAATACTGTGAGAGGACCAGGAACTCATAATATCCCATGGAAGATTGTGACCCATAATGCTCACAAACACTTTTAAGAGTCCTCTGCTTCTAATTGTAGCTCCACTTAGGGAAATGCATATCTTCCAGTATGCCATTGATTGGAAAACTGTCCAGAGTAGGAACTATATACTTTTTTCTTGCTCTCCAGTCTGGTGTGCAGTGTGATACAAATTCTTATGCTGCACTAGATTCCTCTCTCTGCATTTTAGGTGCCACTCAAATTCAGCTTAGTAAAGAAGGGTCCATATTTATTGCTGATCTGCTGTGAGCCACACAGGTGAACTAGATAATTAAGCGTTCTTTTCTTTACTCTATGGTTGGGTAGGTCCTAGACATGACTGAAATTTCTGATCAGTTTACTTAGGAGAGATTTTTTTTTTTTTCCCCTGAGATGTAGTTGACTGCTTTTGGTTTAAACAGTCTTCTGGAAAAAATAGCAAGTAGCTTTGTAAGAAACTTTTTACACTCTAAAAAGTATTAGTTGCACTTCAGTTCCAGAATTGGTTTTTAGGACACTATTTGGTTTAAAATTTGTAATGTTTCTTCTTTCTTTCATAATCTGAACCCACAAGAAAATTTAGTAGGGAAAAAGACCTGTACCCTAAGATATTCTTCTGATGACTTGAAAGTAGTTTAATAATTTCTGTTAATTTTTTTTTTAATACCTTTTATGAAATACAGATTCTTTTGGAAAAGCATTTACTGTAGAGTGAAGTGAGATACAGCAAGACTTACACACAAGCTGACAATGGTTTATATGTTGTCTTTTTTGAGGGTAGATATGTTTCAGTTTTGTCCCAAATAATGCAACTAGTAGTGTGTGATTTTATTAGGAGAAATTTTCTTTTTATTTACGTCACACTTGCTTTATGCCAACATCTAAATTTTTATACTGTTTGAGTAGCGTGTTAAAAACAAAATGTTTCAGCATTACTACTACCATAATACTTTGCATCACAGCTGCATGAAAATTGCATTCATTGTTGTATTATAGTTTTGAGAACTAGGTATTAGTTATCTTTATGTCTATTCCCTCTAGCCCTACACCAAAGCAGGGAAAATCAATTGTGTTTTGTGTTTTAAGCAGTGTTCTTGCCATTGTTTTTTTTATTTACATCACAGAATGTTCAGGCCTAAAGGCAACAGAAGTGACATAAGCAAACAGTCCCACCTTATGTTAATGGTCTATTTAAGTTAATTATATTTTGGACAAAGAAGAATTCCCTTTTTGCCATTCCTGATGCTCTCTTTTCTGCTATACAGCACATGCATTTTGCCCCAGGAAACCTGAATCCTTTAAAACTCTGCAGGGTTATTGAGACACTAATTCTGTGATGCTGCAGTGTGTCCTGTTTGGTACATCCTATCCACAGTGATCGCCAAATGTGCTTTTCTATCATATGTCTGCATGCTTGCTATGCTTACTGTGTTTTGTTCAAATACACATCACAGTGTTGTGTTGTTTGCATGACAAATAACAGAATATTAAATCTTCAGGGCCACAGAAGGTGGCCTCACAGTGCAGAAATAACAGGTTTACAGTTTCATTATCCCAATCTCACAATTTTTTCCTTTGGTCCTTTGTGTCCTAAAAACAAATTTAAGCTATATTTGAGAAATTCTATGTTGCCCTAGATTGAAGTGGAAGAAAATTAACACTGGATGGCACAAGTATTTTGTAGCATTGCTGATTTAAACAAAGCATACATTCAGTGAAAGTATTGTGGGAACCTTTTTCTTAGTTTATGGTTAAACCTGATTATATAGACTATGCTTAAAGCTTTCATGGATCTTTTGTGTACTCATATTCTCAATATGAGTACACAATATTTTCCTATTAGCCTAAATAGTAATCCTGTTGCTGCTTAACAACTAAATGCTGAAAACTGCCAGTTTGACTTAAACTGGAAATACTGAGTTAAATTAAATGGCACATGCAAAGTGATACTTAAGGGCTTTTCTATTTACAATTTGATTTCTACAACAACCATTCAACTAATAGTACATTTCCACCAAAATAATTAGTTGCATTCCCTTAAATAAGCCCTCTTTCTTGTAATGGTGAGGGCACTCTCTATGCTGTAATCTTGGCAAGCCAAAATAATCTGAAAAAATGATCAGCATAAGAATTGTAAAATGTGAAACTATATTGTCAAACTAAAACCTGTCAAAAATGTAGTTTAATGCACTTTAAAGACAAGGAAGAGCTTGAATTCATCTGGCGGTAGATTAAGATTCATAGATTGAAAACAAATTAATTTGTTTATCAGTGTTACCTTTTGTTACATACACGTAGAATACTGTAAAAGTTGAAAGTAACTTAACTTTGTTATGCGTTTTTTTTTTCGCATTCTTCTTCGAAAACCAAAATAACTGCAAACATTTTTGAGTTTTAAGTTTAATTGATGCTATTGTTTAAATTGTGAATACTGAAAGAAAATGTCTATAGGAAAGTATTATTTCTGGTATTTAAAAGGAAATACTTGTGGTCTAAGAATTTTTTAAATCATCCTTTAGAAAATATAGGTATCGGACCAGTCTGGAATTAACCAAACTCATAAGCTCACACAAGAGTAACAAAGGGAATGTTCTAAATGTAAAGAAGGTTATGAAAGTATGCTGCCTAGCGTTACATTGTGGATTATAATGTGCTAAGATCTTGTACTTGCAGTACATATAAATGGCACAGTGCATTCTAAGGAACATTAGAAGTGTGTTGCAAGTTTTGGGCCATTCTTATTTTTCCAAAGTCTCCAAAAATATATATATTTTTTTTAACAAAAGAGTAATGTAAAGTATACCTCCTTATGCAAGTGTTACTGATACAAATTGTTACATTTTCTTTAAATAAACAAAAGGGACAAAATCCTTTATTCGTATTTTTCAAATAAAATGTGCTCTTTGCTATGGTGATGGGTTATTGTATTCCTCATCACAACCAGAACGTGTTATTTTGTCTTCACTCCTGTATTCTGTGCTCACCAAGGAACCAGAACATCTAAGGACGCTCTGTCTTTACGACTCGCGTGTGACACAGTTGCATTAGTGAGGCCAATGTCAGAAACAGTATGGGAACTTGAACTGGATCTGCAATGCCTGGTACAGTCCCTTGGTTGTGCCACTATTTCAGAGACTGTCTCACATGATTATTGCTATAAATGGATAGGGATGGAGAGACACACCATAAGATACTTTACAACAGACTGCAGTATAGCTGCTAAATGGTTCATTACTTTAACTTGTGGCAACTGTTCCTCTCCAACCATCACTGTCCTGAAACTGAAATACAATGTTATAGGATGAATACATTATCCACATGAGTGAATTGGGGAATTGCACATCTATGAATCCAGACTGGTAGTAAAAGCCATGGTTATTATCCTAAGTTGACACAGAAGACAAAAGCAGGCAAGGACATTTGCAGTGATCAAACTCAGGCACATATAGAGAAAGTGCACGGGAATCACTCATTCTTTCTCAAAGGAATTAACAGGCTTTATCCACAAATGACATCTTAGAAAATAATTATACCATAACTCACAACAAACTTGTTGCAAGCAAGGCTGTCTTTTCCAGACTGTCATAAAATTCAAACATAACGCTAGGGTGGACAGGAAATGAAAGCAGTATTTTCATGTTGAACCCTGCTTACTCTACTTTGTTGTCCATGAGTCAATTTAGATTGTGTACCACCATACTATGCAATTTTCACATGTGCCTCACTACAGACCCAGAAAAAAAAATATTATGGTAAGATTATATTTTCAAGATAAATATAGGCACCCTGAATCTGAATGCAAGTTCAGGGAGGTTTTGTGGTATTTGTTTTGGTCCTATGTTGAAGTGTTAAAAGTTTCAAAAGAATTTTTAATAATATTTTAGATAATATTTTATATTTAAGATTGAATTGTTGACTTTTTTTTTTTGTCTTAGAAAAACTTACTATCATCTTATATTATCCTCAAATTTATTTTTAGTTTGTTTGGAGTTCATTCTACTTCTACATATGTGGCAAATGTATTATTTATACTTAGGTGCAGAGAGTCTTCGAAAGCTAGAACATTTTGCTTGTGCGTTTAGCAGACTTCTGTGGGCCTTATGGCTCCATGTAGCATTTTTGTGTTCTTGCAAATCCTCCTAAATCCATCAAGGTCCCAAAGATCCAACAGAATTTCCACACTAGCTCTCTCTTAATCTGGTTTGTTCTGGAAGTACATGCAACAGAGCTGGTAGGCAGTCAGTACCTGCAGAAACATACTCATCCAGCAGAGATACCCTCAAAGCAAAAAATGGACATTGGGATTAGCAATCTTAGAGGATCACAGGGCACAAAGACTTTGGAAGATGTTAGATTCCTAGCCAAACCTGAATAAAATCAGGATCCACAGGAACTCCCACTATAGTGGATGCTGCCATCATGCATGTTCAATGCCCAAATACCTGGTGATTTCAATGGAAAGCTCAGTACAGGTACATACAAGTAAGTGAACTGCTCAAATATCAGAACTGCCACATCTTCTGCTAGAGTTCTAGGTAGGAATGGGTCTGTCTTAATACAATTGTCAGGCTAACAGTGTCAACATAATTCTGAGACATTCTGCAGTTCTAACACACAACCTTACCTACCACATTAACTGTCTTGAAACAAATTGGATTGCTCTCAACCTTATTCTTAAGATTATGCATTGTTTCTTTAAATCTGAATTAATATCCTTGGTTTAAGAGCTATTCTTCCCTTTATCTGCTGGAACTGGTGCTGGGTACAAAGCACCTACAATTAAAATTCAGCCCTGTTTTGAAGTCTCAAGCACACATGTCTAATAGCCAGTTCCATTATTGGATTTGGGCTGGGCAAAAATCAAACACTGCTTGTGTATGAAAAGTAAAGCTCACTCTTACAAAGCAAACTATTTTTTTTCTGCTAGTGTAGGTCTATTGATTAAAACTGTGCCTGAAGTGATTATGTCATATAAACCACATTTGGATTTCTCAAAAAGAAATAAACATGGCTCATAATCCATACTACTTACACACTATATTAACTTTTTTTAAAAATCAAACTTGCATTTTCCAGATAATGTCAATGCTTTGTCCTACATAAATTTTCATCTGAGAAATGGTAACATGGAGAAGAATAATTGAGAGATCAAAATCTTTTTAATCTCTAGCTGCTCCAACTACTAAAAAGGAGAAAATTTGAAAATATATTTCTTTATGATACAAATTGAATTATCAGCTCTGAAAAACAAGTCTCTTGCATATGATGTTGGTAACAATAAAAATAATTATGTTACTGTTCTTTCTTACTTGTTTTCAGCATTTTTTTTAATGCAGGATGCCAAAGTGTGACTTAAGTGTTGGCTAAATGCGTTATATAACTGTTAGTATAGCATGCAATTTTCTGAGAAGGAATGAAATATAAAGTAAAACTCTCAGATCTTGTACATGAAACAGAAACTCAATCGCTTTAAGTATATCAGAAACCACCAGCTCATAAACATATTCTTCCCATGTAGTGCTATTTAAAAAAAAAAAAAGGTCTCCAATGCTCACTTTATGTTGTGTCCTTTCCAAAGGATATTTATCAATAGTTTGTTTTGGTTTTTTTACTTTTTCAGTAAGAGTCAGTGAATTTTTTTGACAAAATTTCTTTGTTTGATTTCCTCAGAACATTATGAAATCACTTGTGTTGAATTTGATGGAAGCAGAAGAACAGTTCTTTGACCAAGTCCAGAATATAACTTCTCACCAAAATTTGCAAGGACTAATCAATAGCTAACTGGTCAAAGCACTTTATCATGGATGTGCGAGACTGACTTCAGAGCAGTCAGAGCAGGATGTTAGATGGGGATCTCCCACTTTAGATATTTCTTTATCATAATGCCACATTAGAAGTTTCAATGAATTTTTACTGATTGTTTATTGATTATTTTTGAGTAAAACAACATTCTTGTTTTCTGTTAGGATCTGTGGGGCTGAGGGATCCTGAAAACATGATTTACTTTGTATCCTGCTATATTCCTTTTTTTTTTTCTTTTTTTCCTTTTTTTTCTTTTTTTTTTTTTCCCTACCCTCACAGGCCCCCTTTTTGCACTGGATGCTTGAAGCACTGCAGTATAATAACTTTGGTTAAGAATATCAGGGGAATCTAGGAATAAAACTTCATCTCTCAGAAAAAATGGAACTACTTTTCAGTGGTATCTAATGCCAGATGTACTAATCTTCATTTTTGTA
The DNA here is from genome assembly GCA_013390045.1 of Picathartes gymnocephalus. Lineage (NCBI taxonomy): Eukaryota > Metazoa > Chordata > Aves > Passeriformes > Picathartidae > Picathartes > Picathartes gymnocephalus. The sequence goes on from WEKY01038838.1 coordinate 16,508, forward strand.
CCCTGGGGCAAAGTTTTCATTTGGACTTTATCACAGCTGAATTCCTTACCTTTTTTGCCCTGCATGATATTCCAAAATTCAAATCACTTTTTATTATAACGTAAAAAATCTTGCTGGTTTAAAGCATTTATGTTGTCCAAGACCCTAGTGTCTGAGGTCACAGAGAAAATGATATTATTTGCCAAAGTAATTACTTAAAGACAGGATTTCTATTTCAGTGTTACAAAGTAAAGACTTATAAGAGAGAAAAGGGAATTATAGGAAGCATGAAGAGCAATGGAAGGGTAATAGAGCAGATAACAAACACCACAGGACAGATGTGATTACACAGAAATGATCAGAAATCTGCCACAAAATAAAGTATATAGTGATATAGGACAGATTTTTCAGTAAGGTATTACAATCACTATTGCAAATTTTATTAATTAAAGTTGCAATATTTTATGACTAGTCCCCTTCAAGTTAATAAAAATATAAGTTATATGTGATATATAATGGGGATAGGTTATAAAATTCAGGTTAGGTGAGTCTGACTTCATTGCTCACACTTCCTTTAGCTTGTGTGAAAAAAAAGCACAAAAATATAGACATTACCTAAAACACAGAATATAAATGCACAATGCATGACCTCATTGAATATTAACTTACTATCCAAGCTTTATCCCTACAAGAACATCCCAACAAAGTGAAAACAGGCAAAATCTTAGGCTATCTTGGACAGTCAACCTCCACACTGGACTCTCAACTGTCAGGTCAACGAAATAATGGTTTTAATGTGTACATGCAAAGATGTAGTGTGTCAATTAAAAAGTAAGTGACTTTGGACAGCACTTACACTTGAGCTCAGGCTGTCTCTTCCCAAGTTATATTTTAGAAAGGAAGAGCACCTTTTGATAAAACGGGTCAGATGATAGAAACATCCTAATTCAAGTGAGTGGAAAGAGTACTTGGTGTCTTGTAGAGTACATGATTCTGACAGCCAGGAAGATGCTGCTATGATGTGTTACTGTAGAAAAGAATACTTTTGGCCTCTCAAAGTGCAAAGATACTCCTTGTTTTCGAGGTGTTTTATGACAGACATTATCACAGCTTGAAAGGATTTATCCTGAATGTGAGAGGTTGTGGTGGCCAATCTGTCTTTCTGCACCTTGGGCAGTTCCAGTTGAAGGTGCAGTCTGCATGCTCCCTGGTGCTGCTCAGGAACATCCCACTCTTGACAGACTTTTTAATAAGAGTATGGAGGTAAATATACTTGGTTTGAAAAATTAATATGAAACTCTGAGCATTTCAGTTCAAGGTCACTAGTTCATATATGACATGGAAATGTGAAATACAATCATGATTAGCAGTAAATGACTACTTCTTTACAGGAAATTTGTTTCTAATCTCACTTTAGTGTTGGTACAGAAAACTCGCATGATGGCAGTGCCAAAGAAATAGTCACTCAGTATGATCACCATATGCCCATCTGCCCCTAATTATATTCTGGATCTCTTGTTTGACTATGGGGATTTGACAAATAATCCTGTAACAGATGCATCCAAATTTTAGGTAAAAGCATTGTGTCTGTATTCAGCTCAAAATTCCATCTCCAGCTTCCACCCTTGCTGCATCACTGCTGTTGTTCCCAGATTGCAGTGGAACTAAAGAATTTCTGGATGATAAGGATCTGAACTTCTTGCTGCTGAATAAACACCAGCTGAGATTTGCTACCTCAGGAACCGTACCATCTACAAGAGGCTGATAAACACTTTCATCCAAATGTTGACAGAAAAAACATGAATAAAAATAAAATAGATGATGTTTTGTAATTGAAGTCCAAGAGACAGATGAACGAAGGAAAAGATAAGATTGAAACATTTCTGAGACAAATGGAATAAATAACTTGTTGCTTCTGGGTGATTTGATATATCTAGTTATTTATAAGGGAAAATTTATGGATGAGCAAAAGTCTTTCTTACACTTTTTTGAAACTGATAAAAGATAACTACATGATGCACACAGGAAAGAGGAATAGCCATATGGGGTCCAGTAATAATGAACATGAAACTGCAGTTCACTTAGTGATAAGAAAGGTTTTGTATATGCAATGATATAGAATCAAGGCCGAATATTTTTTATACAAGAACAGTACAGCAGAAGAAAACTTGTTCCTTGAGCTTAGTATACTAAAAACAAAATTCTGTTCCATGAAAAAGAAATGATGATGCATCCATTAGCAAATACACTTTTCCTGTCTCTGTCACTGATTCCTTATCTGTCCTTAAGAAAATACCTCAATATATGCCTATTAACAAGGAATTAATATTTTTTTTCCGTCTGGAATTAATTAGACCCCACTGTTCATATATGTTTTCTTGAAATCAATCCTCTCCAAATATAAATGTACTCTAAACAGAAGATGCTAAAAAAAAGGTGCTGAAGTTTCCAAGTCATAGTTTCTACTAATAACCTGGAACATTAAATCTAAGTGATTTAGAATCTCAACTTTAATGTTCAGCTTTGAAAATCGTTTTTTGTTAGGTACTTTAAGAACCAGGGGTGAAATGGTTGGAAAAGTCCAAAACCTACACCTTCTAGTCTGAAAATATTCTTAGAAATTGTCTAGAAATGGCCACAAACCGCAGAATCAAGTGGATGCCCCAATTCCTAGGATGTGTAAGTTAAAAGTAAATCTAGTTTCTATAGAAGGTTAATCTTCTAGGTTTTCTTGAAGGTGTCAAGAAGCCTTTGAATAAAGTTAATATGATTTAGCCACTTGGATTTGCAATAAGGTTTTTTGGTAAAATCTTTTATCAAACTTGTAATGGAATGACATGATCTTAAAGACAGATTTAAGAATAGGAAAAAAAGTACAGGGCTACTTTGTAAGGTTTCTCAGTGTAAAGAGTACTGTTAAGCGTTATTTTAGGATTGGAATTGTTTCATAGAGCCAAAAATAATCTAGAAAACCAAACTGTGACTACTTGCAAAGCAATCAGTGGATCATTACTGCATGAACTGAAGCTGTGGTTGAAACTGAAAAAAATACAAGGTAATGGGCAAAGGCAAAATCTACCCAAAAGGCACCTGCTCCATGAACTCAGAATAGATTTATTACTCAGGGAGAAGGTTTTGAGTTGTTGTTTCTCACTAAATATTTGCTAGGTAGTGGCCAAAACCGACATAAACAAATCTGGTATTAAAATTTATTATGTAGTAATAGAAAAAACAATTAAAAGTGTCATTATGCTATTTCAAAAATTCAGTGATCCCACATTTCAACTACTTAGCAAAACAATCTGGTCCCATTTGAAAAATGAGAGAAAGCACACATGAATCTAGAAAATGTTTGATAGTTGTGAAATAGTATGCATATCAGGAGTTTTTAAAAGTTAGGACTCTTAAATATGGAAAAGAAATGAGTGATGGGAATAATATCTAATAAGTCAAAATTTCAAAATTATTACTGACTTGTGGAAAATAAACAGAAAACTACTACTATTATTTTTCACAGTAGAAACGTGAAAAGAAAAAAAACTAGGAACTATAAAATAAGCTTTTAGTTAACAGATTTGAAATAAACAAAATTAGATAGTTTTTCACATGGCATATAAGCAAGTGGTAAAAGTCAAGACCTGATAAAGTCTTTTTTCCATGATAGATGTTGCTTTGAAAGTCACTCACCTGCAATTTTTTCTTAGATAGATGTTTTTGACCTGCACTATTATCCTGTTTTTTTACCTGGTGACAGTGGGGAAAAAAAAGAAAAAAAAAAAAATCTGGCTTCTGGCAAAAAGAAGAGCTACTAAAAATGAGACCAAGTATCAATAGCATTAAAACTGGTTCCAGTGTTTCATGCCTAACTGTTTGGAATACAAAGAAACCATCAACTAATTTCCAGCCATGTAATCATTACCTCCATCCTCTTCTGTATATTTTAAATCTGCCAGTCATCCAGTTACAGAAATAGTTCATGACTCTTCTTCAGCTGACTTGGTACATTTGTAGATAATGCCAGTCAAGAAAATGAAGCCACAAGTTCATTTAAAGTCCAATGAATTATGAAATGGAAGTCAATGGACTACTGGCCTCTACTCATCCTGTACTGTCCATAGGCTTCTATTATCCCATTCAAAATGCTCTGAAGTGAGTCGTGACGTAATTAAATATTCAGAGAATCAGTTTTAAAGAGAAATAGAAATGTGAATCACTATGTTTCTCAACTATTAATCACATCACCTGTGACACTCAGGGGGTTCCTTCCTTTTATGCATGGGACCATAGCTGACAAAACACCTGTTGAGAAAATAATTCAGCCACGTGTTTCATTCAGTATTAGGATAGCTTAAAGACAACTTTGAAATTACTGATTCCAATTATATATGTTAAAACTGGAGAAATTCAGAGTAAACACAAGTAACCATTTAAATCCATCCATTGCTGAAAGTGGCAATTTAGAGGAATACTTTGAACTATCACATCTTTTTCTTCAAATATGATAAATTGAAAGAAAGGAAATTAATATTTGAAACATACAAACTTATAAATTTTACCTTGCCCATGTAATAAACAAATAAATTATTCATATTATGCAGAAGGAAAAGACGTGTGGCCAAAACACATTTACTTCTTACCTGCAAATTTGTGAATGATTTTATTATAATTACTCCTTTCCAGTGCCTAAGCTTTTTAAAGAAATCACTCTTAGTTATATCCACTGATAAAATTTTATACTGCCTATGTAAAAATAGACTGTTTAAAAAAAAAAAACCCTGTTGCTTACTGCAGAAAAAAAAAGGTCAGGCATTTAATTTAAGAAAAGACAATATAATCATATTGATCATAGTAAAATATATGAATGGGACTGGGACTATAAATGGCTCTATGGAGGCCTTTCTGTGTGTAAACTTACCAAGTAATTACATTAAAACTTATAATTCTGACTTTCTCTTGCAGAATGAAGATTGCATTCTTTGCTTATAAGAGTTTACTGCTAATACACAAAAATTCTGTGGGGTAGTGATTGTTTTGCAGTGAGCTATTCCTTCCTTCTTGTCAAACATTTATTTGTTTCTTGTCTTTAAAATTCATCATTCTACCCGGGTAGACTATCAAATATCTACCCGGGTAGACTTTTATCTAGCTTACAGCATTTCATTAGCTCTGTCAGTGTCATTTGCAAATGTCACAGCCACCACCCATGGTTAACAGTTTATTTATTTATACAGAAATCACACCAAAATACTGGCCAAAATAGTCATAAAGCCCAGTTAGGCATAGGCACTTAATGTGCTTCACACAAAATGCAAGAGAAAATATTGATCATATAAATAAATAACTCTGCCTATATAATTTAGAATATTTTGAATAATCTAAGGTAACAGTCTTGTATTACAAAGTTCTGCTTACAGATCCAATTTTACTCAGTAAATCAGATACCCCCCTCCCACAGAGTCACAGCACGTATACATCCCCGTGATATACTGCTTCATTTTAAACATGTTAAATGTATGGTAAAATTACAAACTTGGTTTGAATAAAGAGTAAGAAACAGTATCCTAAATAGTGAAGTAGAGTCATAGCAGAGCAACAAATTTCGTGCACTCATGTCAAACTAGACAGATTTTAATCTCATACTAAAATGTTTCAATACATCATCTTTACTACTGGGTTTATTTGGTAGAAGCAAGGGGGTTTCTTTTCCATCACACAGAAAAAAAAAATCTTTCTGATTGGTGATATATACTAACAGACTGGGATATTCTTTCTTATCCATTTGGGATAACATTGGAGTTTGATTATTTCTCTATGATGTGTTTCTATTTATGTGTCTGTTTTGTAGGATGAATCACAAGCCTGAAGGGACCACTTAGTTCTGAGATGGCTCCCCTGCTCAGCTGCTTCCCTTTGAAATAGACTCAAATTTTCTTTTTGTTCAAAGATTCTACCCTGACAGCCTTCCTGGGGGAAAATGGTTTCACAATCCAATATGTTTGGGGCATATTAGGGGAGAAATGGCAGTGGCTGCTCTGTGCTTAGAGGCATTCAATTTTCTGTTTCGAAACAACTGGTGTGGCCACAGTTCTGATCTATATTTTAGCCATGGCTGATGCCTCTACATTACCTAAGAGCATATGAAAGATTATGCATGGGAAAAATATGATTGATGTGTGAGATTCAAACACCTTTTATTCCAAAATTTTCTATTTTAACCACTCTATACGAGACAAAATGCAGATAACTGCCTATAAATCAAGGCTATTATGTTAAAAGAGATAATGATGGGTTTTGTCCCTCTGTCCTGCAGAAGCGCAGTGATAGGCTGACCTATATCAGAATAGTTCTTCTCCTGAAGCTTAAATTTTGTGCAGCTGAGCATGAGCTATCTTTTGTATATTGTTGGATGGAGTGAAACTGCTTCCCAGCAGGGCAGGCTTTCTAAATGAATTTTTGCTGTAAGTCATACATCCAAATGTAGTGTATTCACACTGTTGTCAGAGACACAACACTGGCAAAGAGGTTTCTGTATGAAGAAGTCACATAGTTCAGCACTTGGGAGTCATAGCTGTTAATGTCTTATCATGGAATACAAGCATGAGGGAATAAGAAGCTCTGCTTTCACATGCTCCTGGGAGCTGAAGTATGTTGCTTGGCATTTAGACCTCTGTCTAATAGAAGACTTGATTACATTTGTTAGCCTCAAGACCGGGTGGACAAGGTCCAGACTCCCCTAGTACAATTCCACTAGCTAGTTTTTTCCTTTTATTTGTAAATAAACTTGATTTTCACTTATTGTATGATTTGACTCTCAGGCATAGCAGAAATATGAGCAAATAGGAAATCTAGAGCATAAAAACACTTCCTGAACTTCTATGTCTTACATTCTTCAGTTAGTGGAAAACAAATCACTAGCAACTCAAAGGCTTTCAAAAATTTAATGATTAATTTTTGCTGTTAAGGTTGTGCAGACAATTGTGTAGTGATTTGCGTTTATGTGCTCTTGTGCATTTAACTTGAAAACCATGCTCTGGGGTGACCCCTGTCCCAGCAATGCTGCAGCAGGGCTGGTCTCCATCTCCCCTTAGCCCTGTGCTTCCTGGATGTAGGCACCACTAAGCACCCACTCTCAGGCCCAAATCCTGGCCAGGCCACCCAGGGGTCACCCCTGCAGCCCATCCTTGCTGTCAAAGTCTGGACATCTGGACACAACACAGCCATGATTCATCCATGATTTTAACAGGCCTGGCATTCCTTTTTCAGAGACTCCTACGTGATTTCCAAAAGCCTGTCTCACCTCATCCCCATCTTGTCCAGGCTAACTTCTATAAAAGCCAATAAAAATGTTTCTGCCCTTTGGACTGCCCTTTGAATTAACTGTGCCTACAACCTGCATTCTGTAAACTTAAGAATACCCCCTCATGTTTACTGGTCAGACAAGAAATGGCCTCAGATGATGCAACATTTGCCCAGTGTACTGGGTTTGCAGGAGCAGACTTTGGTAGAGGGGGGGCTACAGTGGCAGCTTCTGCGAGAAGCTTCTAGAAGCTTTCTCCATGCCCACAGAGCCAATGCCAGGACAGACCCACTTCTGGCCAAGGTCGGGCTAATGAGAAATGGTGCTAAACCCTCTGTGGTAACATGTCAAAGAAGAAGAAAACAATTATTGTGCAGTTGTAATGGCAGCTGGAGAAGAGTGAGGTGAGAACATGTGCGGTGAACAACTCTGCAGACACCCAGGTCAGTGCAGAAGGAGAGGCAGGAGGTGCTGCAGGTGCCAGAGCTGGGATTCCCCTGCAGCCCGGGGTGCAGGCCATGGTGAGGCAGCTGTGCCCCTGCAGCCCATGGAGACCCATGGGAGTGCAGAGATCCACCCGCAGCCCATGGAGGAGAGCCACGCCAGAGCAGATGGATGCCTGACCCTGTGGGAGGCCCGTGCTGGAGCAGGCTCCTGGCAGGGACCTGCAGACCCATGGAGAGAGGAGTCCATGCTGGAGCAGGTTTGCTGGTAGGACTTATGACCGGATGAGCCTGATGGACCTGAAGGACTGTGCCTTAAGGACTGCATCCCATGGAAGTGTGACCCATATTGCAGCAGTTTGTGGAGAACAGTTGCCCGTGGGATGGACTCATTAGAAAAGTTCAAGGAAACTTCCACAGCAGGAGCAGGACTCCTCTCTGTCAGGAGCAGAAAGGAGCAATATGCAATGAACTGACTGGAACCCCCATTCTCTCTCCCTGTGTCACTGAGGGGAGGAGCTGAGCTGAGAAGGGGATGGAGGCATGGGAGAAGGTGCTTTAAGGTCTTATTTTGCCTCTCATTATCCTGATCATTGCTAGGAATAAATTCAATTATTATCTCTAATTCAAGTCTGTTATTTTCTGTGACAGTATTTGATGAGTGATCTTTCTCTGTTCTTTTTTCAATTTATGAATCCTTCATTATATTTTCTCTCCCCTGTCCAGCTGCAGTGGGGAGTGATAGAGATGCTTTGGTGGGTGTCTGGCATCCAACACGTAGCTGTTCTTATTTTGTTGATTTTCATAGCTTTAGGACAGCTGTTGTGATTTAATACATCTAGCTCAGAAAATATATTCAATGGTTTTTTGCTTGGCAGCAAAGCCTAGTTACCAAACAGAACTGCAGAGAGGAAAAGTCATTCTCTCCTTGCCATTAGATTTTGCCACTCCTATAAACTTCAAACTGAATCTGAAGTAGCACAAACAGAAGTGTGATCAATTTGTCAGCGTGAATGTAGAGGAACCTCTAAAACATAATTTAATATGATAAAAACTATGACCCACAAAAAACCCCTCTCTCTATTGAAAAAAATTCCCCCAATCTTTGTACAGTACTGCCACAGTATATGCAGGAAAAAAACCATTAATATTGCATTATATGTATTTGGAACATATGGTGTAACTCCTGAGTAAGTTGTTACCATATATCGCCATTTGTAATGGTGTTTGCCATAAGAAAATATAAATTATAGTCTGGGCATAGAAAGAGATATTATTTTCTTGTTCCTTTAAATCTAATTGCTTAGAATATTATGTAAACTTCCATGTAGTTTTGTGCAGAGAACAAGACAACAAGAAATTCTTCCTTTAGTCTATTTTAAGCCATGCTTCCTTTACCTCTTATTTTCCACAGCCGTGATCAAGGCTCAAAAGGCTCTTGCAACACTTTTCAGATAGTTTCAGTCATTTTTGCTTCACTTGATGGAGATTACTATTCCCATGTGTTGTGTTAGCAAAGTAGTCATGCAATACACTTGAAGCTTGAATTAAAAGTCCTTTTTTTCCCCCTGAACAAGATTCATAAATAAAAAATATCTTCTCTGAATAAAATTCAGGTATTGCACTGAAGGGAAAAGGAAAAGGCTGTATATCTTAACACTTTCAAGAGTCAACGATGCATAGAAAATGGCTCCACAAGTGATGAAATTCAGTTTTCAAGCTAAATTCTCTAACTTTCATTTTAAGAAAATGCTCCACTTTACTCAGTTTTGTTAGGATTTCTGACAGGATTAGTTCAATTTTATTATGCACATGTGCTAAATAAAAGCCTCAGATATATAGGCTGCCTTTTTATACCTTAAATCATCATTCATAGGGTTGACCCACTGCCCTAGAGGAGACGACTTTCAAAACATTATATCTGAGAGACAGTGTTAGGTGACATCTAGAAGCATCCATTTATCACTTACAAACTTTTGCTCCCTCTAACTCTAAATTTCATTCAGCAGGTTGTATCCTACTTCATCCTTGTACACTTAGCTGACTGCCGGTGATTAAGAAGTGAAGACTGTTACCAATCTTTGGGTTCTCATTAAAACGATCCGTTGCACGCTGTCAAATCACATCAATTCCTGCAGCAGTCAAAGGAATGCAGTTCAGATTATGGTCTTTCCAAAACTCATAGTTCTGTTAGTTCCCTTGGAAAAAACACTGACAATTGTACATATTCACTTCACATCCATTAGGCATTTTAAAGTAGGTGTCCATAGTCGGTGCTCATTCTTTGTGTATGAACAGTCTCTCTGGGTAATCTCTAGGTATCTAACTCTGTTTACAGGCATTATTAAGATAACTATGTGTATCCAGCTGGGAAAGCTGAAATTCTTTAATGGTCAAGGGTTCAAGTGCTATACCAATGTAATACTCAGTATTTCAATGTGTTAAATATGTGCCTAATAAGTTTGAATGAGAGCATGTCTATTTTTAAGTTGTGTTTTTAGATTGTAATTAATTTTGTGTTAATTTAACGGGGATTTTTGCTGCTTTGTCCATAACTGTTGAAAAGACCACTATAATAAAACTAAACTTGAAGACAAAAGCAGACTTGAAAGCAAAAGTAGATTAGAAGGAATTTTCTTGGTTATATATATAGATCTGTTAAAAAAAAGAAAAATTAAAATAGCCTGCCATAGAAGTTCAAAACTTCCTTTATGTTTCTTAGACAATTTTCCAAAGAAAAGTCATACTTCATATTCTGTAAAATACAACCACTTCCAGAAACTGACTGATTTAAAGAGTACAAATATAACCAATGTAGCTTTTGAAATAATTAATTGTACAGAATTGCACAGATCAAATTGAAAAAACCCTGTCCTGATATATTAATCTTTGGTACTGTGAACTGATTACGTATCAGATAGACACACAGACCACTCATGAAATGTTACAGCTCCTTAAATATTTTTCTGTGTTGAAACAAAAGTTGATTTCCTTGCTATTTTACTAATGTGTTTACCAAAGAGAGACATGGTGTTTTTGCTCATTATGTCAATAGAATTGAAACTCTGTTTCTGTGCAGCTGGTGACCTCTCATGCTTTTCAAAGTAGCTGAAAGCTTTAAAATCCTTTAGTTGGCTTGATTAGGCAGTGACCCTTTGCCTGTCATTGATTTCAGGATCTAGAGTTTATTAACAGGTCACCAGGGTACTTTTTTCCCCTCTGTATTATTGTCCATTACCCAATTTGAACAACTAAATACTAAACCAAATCAGAACTAATGTTGTTCTCTTTTAAAAGGTTTCAATGTTTCTTTTTCCTTTGTATAGTTATGGAATTTTCATGTATATACTAGTACTTTACTATATTTTATATGATCAGGTCCTAATTCTAGATTTTTTATTGATATTTTTCATATACGAATGTAAGTGAAAAATAAAATGTGACTCAATATGGATTTCAATTAAAAGTTAATCTATATTAAAGGCTTTTAATGAAAGAAAAACAACAAAACAAATAAAAAACAAACCAGAGGGAAAAGGCTAAGCAAGGTATTACTGAAGTAAAAGCTCATAAAGTGATTTGCAGCATGCCATACCCCTCCTTTCTGAAAACAGAACCAGAATGACAGGTTTTCTGTATAGTACTTGTATGGAAAGAACATTCAGTGAGGAAAGCGCAGAGGAAAAAGAAGGGCTGCAGTCTGCAGATCGGTGGCTGTAGCATAGCTGTGCATAAAGCATTGATTGAAGGCATTGGAAGCAGAGTGCTGTGCAGAGAACCTAACAGTTGTGTAAACAACAGAATAAAATGGATGCTGTCCAACACAGCTTTCAATACCTCCTGTTTTGGTGCAGTTTGCATATTTGGTAATTGTACCTGCTATTCCATCATTATGGAGCTTGAAAATAGTCAGTAGTAGAGGATTGCAGTCCAATTGCCATACAAAAGCACTCAAACCATTATTTGTACTTTTGATTGTTGTGTTCAGCTGGCTGTCCCTTGAACAGTTTCCTGATAAGTTCTGCATGCATTTGATTGAGGCTGCAATCAGGTTTTGTTCCCCTAACTTGCCCAGGAATGTCACATGAAAGAGCATCCCAGTCTTTACTTGTGTCTACATATGTGAAACATTTTCTTTATTCATAAGAGTCAATGCACTGTAGAAGGTGAAATATCGGATATACAGAGAAGTATCTTCACAAACTTAGTTTTGGCTGATACAGATATGTTGGAGGACTATTTTCTTCAAAGTTCTGCTGTGAGTTGGACCTCAGCTGATTGACACATAGTATTTTGAGTCTTTTTGTTTGATTGTTTCAGGCAAAATCATAGAATCATAGAATGGTTTGGGTTGGAAGGGAACATTAAAGGTCATCTAGTTTCAGTGCTCTTCCAATGGGCAGGGACACCTTCCACTAGATCAGGTTGCTCAGAGCCCAGTCCACCCTGCCCATGAGCACTTCCAGGGATAGGGCATCTACCATATTTATAGACAATATATGCCAGTGTCTCACCACCCTCAATATCTAATTTGAATAGATCCTATTTCAATTTAAAACCATTACCTCTTGTCCTATCACAACAAATGCTAAAATTCTGTCCCTCTTCTTCTGAAAAACCCACTTTTATATCTGAAAGACCACAATAAGGCCTCCCTGCTGCCTTCTCTTCTTCAGAATGAGACACCACCTGTCCCAGCCTGTCCTCATAGGAAAAGTTTCCATTCCCTTGATCATTTTTGTCACTCTCCTCTGGACCTACTCCAACAGGTCCTTGTCTTCCCTTGCGCTGAGTGCCCCAGAGCTGGATGCAGTGTTCCAGGTGAGGTCATATAAGAATGGAGCAGAGGGGCAGAAACCCCTCCCTCTCCCTGCTGCCCACACTGCTTTGGATGCAGCCCAGGACACCTTTGCCTTTCTAGGCTGCACACATACATAATTGACTCATGTCCATCCTCTCATCCACCAGCACCCCCAAGTACCTCTCAACAGGACTGCTCCAAATTTGTTCATCCCCCAGCTGAACTAGAACTGTTTCTACTTTGCTGAGATATTACTTATCTTCCATTCATTTCAAAATAGAAATTAATGTTTAGAGCCATTAGTTGTGGAAGAGCTTTGTCTCATAAAAGTGGTTCAGTGGATTTCCTGGCTAATTTTCTAGCAAATGAAGGGAACAAAGAGGTTACTTTGATTTTTGGTCCTAAACTGCACGCTAAATGGCAGAATTTTTTCCTAGTAGGTGTGATTATTCACTTTGTATGTTGTCTGCAGTCATCTGAAGTTTATGAAAAAAGCATCTTATCTCTCATTAGGGCTTCCATATTTCTTACAAAATGACTACTTTAAAGTTGTACTTTTATTATAGCTTCTTTAAGAAATTATTGGTTGTTTCTGAAAATTTGTCACTCTAGAGCAGTTGTATTTATTCTGAGGAACATTTCAAAAATCTCCTTTTTTATTCTGGACTTTCATGCAAAGGGTGTATACCTGAGCAGCTCTAACCACTACCCCTCTAGTCTATCTTCAGCTACTAAAATCTTGCGGCATAAGATAAATACTCTGATTCTTGTCTGTTGCTTTTGATGAATAAGCTGACAACAATGTTCTCTGTGCTTTTTTTTTCTGAGTTAAAGTTTCCATGTCTAAACGAGAGAAAGCAATAATCTCATTTGATTTTTACTACAATTCATGTAATATTTGCATTACGTTATGAATATGATTTTAATTTGGCATCAATAATGAAAAAAAAGTTTTAAAAGTTACAGCTTTCTATATTGTAATTCTGTTTTTCTTTCCTATCATAGAGAAATATAGATTGTATTTTCCTCAGCTCATTTCTCTAACTCATTTCAAAACAAATTCCTTTTCTTGTATTGAGGGAAATGTAACAAACTCAGTAACAATTTTGACACACACCTTATATTATGAGGTAAGAGGTGGAATTTTGAAGCATACTTCTTTCTGGTTTTTTTAATTTGTTAAATGACCTGAGACAAAAAGAAAAATTAAGCACTTTATCAAAAAAGACTACATTTGTTTATAATTCCTCTAGTAAAAGAGCATTCGTCATACCTCCCTGTTCTCCCCCATCTTTTCATCCTGAGCTATAATCCCATCATTTGCTCGACTGACTTTCTTGAACTTTGACCTTTGTTTTAGTCATGCAGTGTGAAAACTATTAATCTGGCACATGCACCCAGGTGTGATCTGCTTGCCTACGCAGTCATGGATTCTCTGCCTCTCATTTGTCCTAATAATACAGCTGGAAGCATTAAGAGGGCCAGTCAGGTCACATCAGTTAATGGACTGTTCTTGCCACAGACCAAATTTTCTCGTTAGAGGCAGAAAGGAATCATTTCAATGTTACATCTCTTCTGGACATTATCTATCTGTATACTTGCCCCCTCCCCTGCAGCTCTCCTGTCTAAACCATCATTGGTTTTAATTAATCTCCCCCCTTTCTTTCTTTGAGTCAATGAGCCAGCAATAACCTATGATGTGTCATTTTCAGTTACGTTATACTATTTGTATGCTAGTATCTTGAGCATGGCATTAGGTCCCATTCTGCAGCTGAGTATCTACTGTTTATTGTTACAGATTATAGAAAACAAAGTCAGAGTATTGTTTTTTTAAATTTTTTTGTTAAATTTGGCTTGTTTTTTGAAGAAAACACCAATTAAATTACCAGGTAATTTATTATTTATATTAGTGCTGAATTCACCGTATAAAATGATTAAACATTTAGATCACACTAACAACAGGATATGATCCCTAATTTCAGTACAAAAAGCTGAATTTTAGCTGAATTTTTGTCAATAACTTAGTAGAACAGGGATACATTTTGTAATTTTATTAAGATTCAGAATAAAATCTAAGCTATCTTGGAAAGAAACATGATTGGAAGGGGATGAGACATCTGTTCCAGCACTGCTCACTCTTTTTATTATTTAAATGGTGTCTTTTTTTTTTTTTTTGTCTCTGCATTTTTCAAAGCTCATAGCCTGTTCCAACCTTGCTTTTGCAATATAAAACTTTATGTCCTGCCCTGGTTTCAGCCCAATTTAGCAGGAGGGGAGGTGGCCAGGACTGTAATGTTATTCGATAGAGAGGATGTTCAGAATGGTGTAAAGTCCATGTTTCCTCAGAGACTTAACATGGGACACTAAATCTAAAAATCAGTACCGAAAATCTTAACCACAGTTGACTTCAAGACAAATTATAAAAGCTTCTTTAGAACTCAAGAATTCTTTAAAATTAAAAGCTGATATTTACTTGATAAACTCAAGACAGTTAGCAAATTAGTTGTCATATTGTAAGTCAAATATTTAAATTTTGAATTATTCATTCTGTAACTCTCTGAGTTATAAAGTCAAGAATTATTTTCAAAGCCTTTGCTGATTGCCAGGTATATCTCTGGCACATGACTGGTTTTGTTTAGCTATTTCTATCATTTGTTTAAAAAAGCATGAATGTGTCTATCCTACTAAAGGGTGCCTTCCCATATTAATTAAGTGTCTAGGTAAAAGCATTATACAGTCATAAATCTATCCAAAATATTAGTGCTGTTCTACTTCTCAGGATGAGGAAAGTAGTGTAAATTCAGAAAACTATGAACTCGTTGAACACAGGCAAATTTCTGGTTGATCCTGTCCACCATCAGTGCATAGCTGACACTTTTGTTTGCATTCAAAGGAACAAAAGGCAGCTGTGTAGCAACAGAGTACCAACATGTGCCTAACAGATCTCTTCCATAAAAGCAGTCAGGCTTCTGCAAATTAGATTTTTATCTGAAGAAAGAATTTTTCATGCAGGTAGGCAGAGAATTCTCATTTTACCTTTGATGCTGAAAAACCAATAGGTCACTTTTTTGGTAAATGCAAAAATTATGGGCTTGTGCAGTTAAGCAGGGATGAATAAACAATATAATTTTGAAAACTAATTTTTATGTTTTTAAAAAACTTAGTTCTTACATTTAATAAGCTATAATGCATGGCTAACCAAACTACTTGTAGGACTGGACTAATATGTTTTGAGTTTACTTCTTGAAACACTTTATGTTGCACAGCCTGAATAATTTGAAACTTACATAAATGTAGTGCAACCAAAAAATGCTTGTGATTGACAGCATTATAACTCATTAATCCTATCATCTTTTTTGTTTTATTAAATTAATTTCCAGAATATTTTTTTCTCTTTTTTTCTTCTGCTAGAGATTGTCTGTTGATTTTGAGTTTAAAAAAAAAAAAATCAAAACTCACAGAGTTCTTCTTTTCAACCTCTCTGATTTCATGTATTTTCATATTTGGAATTCATATTAAAGCAAACTCAGCTAAAACAGCAGGACTCTATATCAGTGCTCTATAAATCTTATTTATCATATTAATTTCTATTTTAGCTGTCAACTAGAGAGAAATAAAATGATGTGGAAGTGATATTTTGCACAATGTTATGCAAAACAGTCATAAACAAATCAAACAGAAATCTCAGTGGATGAGTAAACACTCAACAAAAACCCTGCTGGCTGTTCTTTAAAGCAGACCCTTCAGTAGTGTGGGAGGTCATGGAGGAACAGACATAGATAGCTCTCATTTCCCTCACAGCAAGACAATTAATTCACTTAACCTCCTGAATGGCCAACTGATCTTGAAAGGTTTGTTGCATAAGGAAAATTGGTTTGATTTGTAGAAAATTACTCTCATCCTTTATGTATTTTCCATCAATGGCTTGCAGCTTCCGTATTCCCCCACCACGCCCCCCAGATCTGTGATGAGAAAATGGAGCTCCAGGTCACAAGAAAGAAATTGCCTACATCATGGTGAAAATCCTTCCAGAGTAATTTAAGAACCTTATTCAAAACAAATTGTTTATAAGATTGGTTGAAGCATTTGATATCTACCTGATGCAAATTCTTCTTCACTGGGTGACAGCCGAGATAACAAATACAGTGACATTTAAAGAACAGTAAATCGTCTTGAACGTGGAGGTGCAAAATAATTGTTTAGAAACTTGGTGGGAAATATGATTTCAACAAAAGGAAGGAGAATATTTAATGTATAGAATTTTCTATAGCACTCAATTTGACTGCTGCACAATAATTAGAAATATTTTCTGTTCCGCTGCTTCAATAAACTGCACTATTCATGAATCTGGATTATGTAAGCTCTCATGGAACTTGGCAAGACCTTATATATTGAATTGGTAGTCTGCATGATTAATGAATCAGTGATTGTGCAAGTTTTATTAAACTCAACCAGATTGGTAATGCTGAATTGACTATAATAGTCAAAAGTGTTCCTTGATGGCCATATTTATAGCAAAGAACAAAGGAACTCACTGGCTTTTTGCCTGCACCAGATCCATATAGGTATAAGGAGAAACTCAAAAGGAAGGTCTCAGCCCTACCTTGAAAACATTAGCAACTCCCAGCTTTCCTATGGCTTTTTATGTAATCATGTCATGCAGTCAGCGAGCTCTTGCCAGAGAGAAAGCTTCTAGAGAAGCTAGAAAATGTACCCCCTTTCCTTACAGCTGGTCTTCAGGGATCCGAAGGACTATAATCAGAAATTAAGCCCAAATCACTCCCTTTTTGCAAGAGAAGGTAAAGCAAAATGAAGCAGAAATATTTTCTGTAAAATAATTTGAATAGAAAAAATATAAGTGTGGCATTGGGTCAAGATGAAGTTTGTAGAGAGAATCATGTCTCTTTTCAGAAGATCTTTATAATTAATTCATAAAAATAACACATTTAGCAGATAAATAAACCTCATGTCAAAAACATCTTGTGATCCCATAATTAAATATAAAAAATGCAAGGATAACTCATAAAGCAGCCACTGTTTCTGTGTTTAGTTGATATTTATTTTTTAAAGAGTAAGATTAGATAAAAGAGACAGATACATTAAGTAGCACATTAATTATGCCTTTGGCCTTATCTGTAAAGGAAAAAACAAAATATTGTATGAAATGCAATATGCTATCCCCTCAGGAACAAATATATATGGAATATCATGCTTGGGTTCACATGTTACCTGAAACAAAGTACTACAGAGCCAGTAGAGGATGATCATTAGCCTTTAACCTCTTAGACAGTACAATGAAATCAGTAGCATATTCCTTTGAAGAAGCTCCCTATATTCTTACACTTAGTCAAATCCAAGTTCACAAAGAGCTCAACATATTATGTGGATAAATAGGATATATATATTCTTGTGCTTCTACACGCCCACATTCTGGTAAACTGCAGTTTCTAAACTGTCACTGACTAAGTTTTGCCTGAGTTATCTAAAATACTTGCTTTAGGACTATCTACCATTACTATATGAACCATTTCTGCAAGAGTGATTTGCCATTAAAAAACAGATGACAAGATAGTTTTTAAAAATTGATCAATTGAACCATTCTTTTGTTCAGCTTCCAGTGCAGCTACTTAAACAAAAAGAAGTAAAAATAAATTTTAAAACACCTTTTGTAATGTGCACAGTTATTAAATCTCTGACACAGTCAATGGAGACATTAATTTAAATTAATTTAAATAGAATGTGGATGGTAATGATGGAGAAGATAAAACAACATGAAGACATAAAAGCTGCAACAGTACCTCTGTCACATAAGGATGATGAAGACTTGTCTAGTAGGAAGAAAGAGTAGCTGGTGAGCTGAACAGGAAAGATAAAGCAAGTCTCCTCCCTTGGACAAAGCATTTACCCCTCTTGCTTCTCACCCTACATTGTGGTCTACCAGATAGCTTCCCTCTTCTCTTTTTGGACTACCGCAAGCAGTTTGGCACGTCTTTTGGACACATCTGTTGCTTCAGTTGTCACTGGCTATGGAATTGGTCTGCTGTTATCTATTTACTCAAAATTAATGTTATATAGTAAGCATGGTTCTACAGTAAGATCAATTGTACCTGCAAGAGCTGCCATATTTTCTATTTCTTATTTAACATTGCAAACTGAATCTTTTCCTAAGGAGACACATAGTGGCACTGGCTTATCTCTGCAGGATATGCATCTGATCAAAACTGGAGTCTGTGTCAGGGATGGGATCTGAGCAGTTTTACTCAGATAAAATTTAGCAATTAAAAATTTAGTAATTTAAATTTTTTCCTAAACTCCAGAAGTTTGCACCAATTTCTAATGAATAAGTTTTTCTGTGACATGGACACCATGTCATGTTTTCTATATTATGCTAAGTGCATTTACTGAAATATCATCAGCTCATGTGAAACTGTATGTGTGACAGATTTACTGCATTGATCTGAGATGTTTCCCTGGAATAAGGTCAAATTAGCAATGGAAGTGTAAAACATGCCTCATAAAGTTGATTTAAAGATGGTGTAGACTTTACATCTATGCTATAAATTATGTAAAGAATTACCAGAAAATAAATGCCCGGTACTCATAAAAGTTTCTGAAGCACTATAGAAAGTAATGTTTTCCTGGAAATTCATAAAATGTCTGCTTGGCTTTTCAAATCAAGTCTGAAATCAGATGCTTTTTTCAAAAATAAGGAACAAACAAGCCACCTGAATAGATGGATATTTCAATGCAAATATGTAAGTCCAGAAGCTCTCTTTAAAGTTGATACTTGTGAATATTTTGCTGTTTATTCTTCTCCATGATAGTGAAACACTTTTCATACTGTTATCTAAAGCTACAAATATCACATGTGAAATATGTGCATATATATATGCATACAGGCTATACTGGCACATCATTCTTTTCATTTAAAAAACTGAAAGTGAATACAAGCATTGTAGTTTTATACACAATGCAGCATACTTCCGAAGGGCTAAAGTTCTTCTTTTGCCAGTCATCTGTTCTTTTCTAGGAATACACCTTTGGGTGAAATATATTAGCTTTAATATTTTGCCGTAGCACAGAAATCATAATAAAATAGAAATAAATCCACCAATTTACATGTATTCACTACAAATTAGTGTTCTAATCTATGAGACCATGTGAGTGTTGGTATTATTAACTGGAGTAATGACCTGAACCTCTGGGCAGTGTGAATCTAGATACAGAACTACAGATATTGCTGCCACCATTCCTTTCTTAATAACTCATTTCAATGTAAAAATAGGTGAAAAATATCTGGTGGTAGTTCATCAAGAGAAAACTGATTTTACCCTTCTGTCGTTCTCACTCTCACTTCTGATTCTTCATTACTCATGCCTTTACAAATTCTCTGCCTCCAGTGTACTTGCTCACTGATCTGTCTTGGATGCTTGGTGCTTCGTGTTTTATTAGCTGTCTGTGGTCTTGTATTTCACAAAACTGCTTCCAAAAAGCAGGTAGATTTTGTCACATGAACTGTTTTTACCAAACTTGTTTGGGGTGAGGTCTCCATTAAAACCACAAAGAAGTTAAGCAGCATCTTAAGATTTTTGGAAATGTTTCATGTTCTTATTTTGTCTTTCATCTCTTCACTGCTTTTTCAACTAAAGATATAACCTTCAATATTAAAAAAGAAGAAAAACAACACCAAAAAAACACCACCACAATAACAACAAAAAAACACCAAACAACAAACAACAAACAAACAAAACACAGAAACAAAACCCAGACAAATCAGGGGGGAAAAACCCAGTGGAAATTCCATATATTTTCAAATTTAAGAAATTTAACAAATTAAGAAATGCATATCTCAACAATGGCTGCTTTCTCAGAGCCAGAAAGACAGAGAAAGAACATACTTAGTTATTTTTAAATTATTCCAGAGCTGCAATACGTATAGATATACCCGAGGCATCAGCAAACTTTCCATTTAGTCCTTCCAATCTTTTCTTCTCTCAGAGAGAGATCTGTTTTTATGAGATTCTCAGATACCATGTTATGTCTTCATTAGTCTCTAAGAAAGATTTCTGGATTTGTACAGGCAAAAGAGATGAGCAAATGGTCTTGGTGCTTTCGTTGTCACTATTAATTTTCCTGAACCTGTTTGCTTACTATTAATTATGCATGCACTAGCAAGGATGTTAGGAATGTCAGACCAGCTTTGCTAAAATGGTAAGGAAAGTTGCAACAAACTCAGTGGAATGAAAACACTGAATAAGTAAAAGGTTTTTATTTATAATAGATGGGCTTTCTTAAGTGATATTGATTTTAAAAAGGCTCACTTGACAAGAAATATCACTGTGTTTTTAACAGGCATTAATCATCAGATGGCAGTGGCCTTTTAGAAAAAAAACATTTATTTGATTGTATTATTACTAAAGTCCAGCTC
Source organism: Picathartes gymnocephalus (assembly GCA_013390045.1). Classification (NCBI taxonomy): domain Eukaryota; kingdom Metazoa; phylum Chordata; class Aves; order Passeriformes; family Picathartidae; genus Picathartes; species Picathartes gymnocephalus. The sequence continues at coordinate 37,456 of WEKY01038838.1, forward strand.
ATGATACAATATATCACACTCCAATGAAATATTTGCAGAAATTTTCCAGAACATTAATGCTTCCTCTATAATTGTAATTCCCACCAAAAACTATGGGTAAATTTTGATTCCTTTAGACAGTTTCATCCACTTGTTTTTAATTTTTAGGACAGAAAATCACGTATTACTAGCAGAAAACAAGTCTGAGTGAATTCAAATGAAATCTGTTCCCTGAAACTCTACTCTCATGGGAATGTGCCAAGTGTATTCAAGTAAAATTCAGGTCTGGGCTTGTCTTGATTTGTTTTAAAAGTTTATTGCACTGGCTATGAAATTCTTGGGTGGCTAAAGTCAACTTGAAAAATAAAGTGGTGGTTGTTAAACTACACACCTTGTTCACTATTATTAATCTCTTCACTTATACAAACTTCTTTTATTAAATGGTTGTATCTAATGCTTACTTGTTTGAGCTAATGCTTACCAATAGCATATATGACAGTACTTCTCTGTACCACTTCTATCAAGGGTCCAACAAGCAATGATAAGTGAAGCATTTTTGCACTATAGAATTGCAGACCAAATGGAAAAGATGCATATTGACAAACACCAACATAAAAAAGAAGAAAAAAAAATCGAAAAATTTGAGGACGACCTGAAGAAGATTCCACCATAAACACGGAGTTATCAGACCATTACAGATTCCATTCACCTGCACTTGCCTAAGAGATCACAAAGCCATTTACTATCAAACAGTGAGAAAGAGGTTCAGGAAATAGTGACATCTATAAAGTACACTACTCATAATTTAACTGTGTGATTAATTTCCCCTCTTATTTCAGTTGAGCAATATGGCTTACTGGTGTGTTATATGGGTATAACTTTGCCTGGAAGAGTAATGACATCTGCCATATGTCAGTATGACCCATAATAATACCACCAGTATCACTGGTAAATCCAGAGTTCTGTATATGAGACATGCTTTGTTTTTGCTCCTAACATACTTTTAAACAAAAATCCAGGGAGCATGGAGGAAACACCTAGAGTTTTGAAGCTCTGGAATACCTCAGAGGATTAGGATGAGGAAGAGAAGGTAAGACACTTTCTCTAAGTTACCTGACAAAATTGACCTTAACCCCCTTAACTGTCTGAACCTTCAGAAGTCAGACACGAATATGTCATTATGTATTTTTACCTATGTGT
>WEKY01038839.1:0-24344 GCA_013390045.1 Picathartes gymnocephalus
AAGAATCTACTTGACACACTTTTTAGAATAAATAAATACTTGAAACAGTCTGTTAACCAAAATATACAAACCTGCTATTTTCAACTGATCTGAAAAAGCAGTGAGCATAATAATAAATATGCAAGTTTATTTAATTGATCTCCTCTTTCTTTGGCACTGCTTTGTTCAAAGACAAGTTGTCTTATGAGAAGGATGTAAGGCTATCATCCAGAATGCTCCATTCAACCCACAGTTTCTGCAGATGCTTGCATATTATATTTGCTAGGTGGTTTTCTTTCTTTTTTTCCCCTTAGCTTTTTCTGAGAAATGCTGTGTTGTGGGCCCAAAAGTACTGAAGCTTGCATACATTTCATAGGGGTTATGTTAATGTTAAATACTACTATGTGTTCTCTTGCAGAAGCTGCTGCTTCATCATCATGTGGGTTTTTTTTCTCAGTTGTTTTAAATTTTTTTTATTTGCTTTTTTCATGGGAAACTTACAACACACCTAAAAGCTTCCCACCCATCACCCAGGGATCTCAGATGAGAATATGATATGAATAGGGGTTTTCATTTGTTGCTGAGGAGAGAAGAGAACTTTTTAGTGGTTGTTTGCTGCTTCAACAAACTGCCAGGCTCTTTAAGAGTTAATTTGTACTGTTCTTTGCTTTCTGAGGTCAATGGTAATGGCATCTTAGGACCTTCTCAGGGAAATACAGAAAACAATATCCATCACACAAAAGCACTAGTGAGCCTCTCAGGAGCAGGAGATGCTCCTTCCCTCGGATTTACCAATCAGATATCAGATTCTCCTAAACACATTGACAAATCAGGTAAGAGGAGGTGAGATGGGGACTGCGTCATTCTGTCTGTATTGTACTAGTGCAAGAGAACCATGGCATTGTTGAATATGCTGAAATAAGTAAATGTTAGGCTGACACTCACTTTTAGAAGATCATTTCCAGTCTTGTGTTTTGCTTTAGAGGAGTTAGTTGATGTTGAAAGTAGATTTATATAAATTGGATTTTGTGTTAGAGAGAAATGAAGGAAGGCCATGGTAACAGAAGTAATGTCACGTGTCTGCCTCTTTAATTTAGTTCTTCCAAACCATCCTATGCTGGGAAAACTTGTCATTTTGCACTGTTTGTCTTCAGGAACAGAGGTTCCAGATGATGAGTATTATGATGAGGATGACCACAATGAAGTTGTCCAGTATCTGTTGGATGTTGTAGATGAGGAAGCCCAGAACCTCTTAAATCGGAATAATGCAACTTCAGAGGCTCAGAGCCTTCTACATCTCAAGAAGGCTGCATCAGGAAATCACCTGCCAGGTAACATGGGCCGTTAAAAAAGAACATAATTGACAACAAAACACTTTGAAACAAGGTGTCAAGTAAGCAGTTTATTTGTCAACGGGGAGAGTTGACATTGATTTGATGTCTGAACTGGAAGTTTCCCAAGTTGAACACACATAGTTACTGAATTTGAAATGCAATATAATGCATCTCAAAAAGTGAGGTTCTGGTTTGATAAATCTGGATCTTGCTTTTAAGGAACCTGGGAAAATTATTCCTATTCTAGAGTTGTCTCCTGAGTGAAATTCATGTTGTTAAGGTACCTGGTTCTGCAGCTGCAGTCGTATTGGCATGCTGAAGCATTTCAGCATTTCATTGGTTTTTCACAACATGGAAATATGTTGGGATCTCTAAAAACCAAACAATTTGCCAACCTGCTTTGTCTCTTTTAGAAAGACTGGCTTTTTTTCAGTACCTCCTTCTGACTGTATACCTTTCTCTTTCTTCATTCCATCTCCTCAGTTCTCCTTGTTCTTAACTGAAATGTAGTAATGACTAAGATTTGTAGTTCCTTTGTGGTGTCACACTATGTTTGCATGCTCTCAAAATTCAAGCAAGATGCTTGCTACTTCTGTAGAGACTCCATCTAAAACTCAAGATACAACTTCCAAAATTACAGTTGTTTCAGTTCATGACTTCAGGGTCATTGGGTTATTGTCATTGGTCATTGCATTAGAACTCAGGAGTCACTGTGGTTCTGGCTGTGCCAGGATCTCAGCTGAGGAATATCATTGGAGCTCCAGTATTTCCAATTTCTGGTAGGCTGTCCTTTGAGACTGAAGATTAATTGTATCCATAGAATATGGCAGTGGGGTGCTTCCACAGCAGACAGATGCAAGTCAGATTTTATCTATCATGTCTTAATCACATTTTGTTAATACAAATAGTGAGTAGAATCCTGGTTTGGACCTACTGCTGGTCTAAATCTAACTGAATTGCAGAAAAACTACTGGCATGGGGAATATGATAACTTAGTAGCTACAACCTGTCCATCAGTTGTGCTGTGACACAGATATTCTGTGCAAACAACCTCACATATCTTGGCAGCTGTTGCAGTTATAAAATAAAGAAGCCTGAAGTCTGATTTACAGTACAAGCTTTTTTCCAACACAACATGCTGATAGCAAAAGGCCTTAAAAAGCTTTTCTTGGTTTTTCTGGCACCTCTAGATCCTGTGTAGTGACAGACAGGTGGAACAGGATTCATGTCTATGAGGGGGTGGCTCCTGGGCATTTTCTGGTGTGTTAATGCCGTATTTCATGATTTTCCTTTTCAGTAGAGATGAATGGAAAGGTGGCAGAAGATAAGTCTGAGGACACAGACTGTGATGGGTCATCATTACCTGAAGATTTTTCAGAGGTAGGATGGCAAGAAGCTGGCAGATGCTCTTTCAATTTGTTATTTTCCTTATTGGCATAGAACTGGTGGAAATAACATTGTATGTCCTTTAAATGAGAATATCACTGTAGATAGTAGCTTTAGATGGTGTATAAACATTTATTTTTAAATAGCATCTGATTATCATAAATTTAAGAGAACAAAGCATATAGTAATTTTACACTGTCATATGAAGTTCATCAACTTTTTTTTTTTTTTTTCAAAAAGGTAATAAACTACCTCGTTAATGCTACTTCAGCTTTTTAATCTAAAAGATTTCAGTGATTCCTGGTCAAAGAAGGGAAGCAGTCACAATGAAAATGAATGCTGTGTAGACTATACTATCCATAATATGTATTTGAAATTTCTTCTCCTGCTTCTTTTTGCTAGGATAAGTTCATTAGCTTGAATAACTTCTATATGTGGTTTACTCTGCATTACTGTGTGTCCTGTTTTACATCAGTCACTGGACGCCTAGGTTTTGTCTCTTGTTTCAAATCGGCAGAACTCTGTCTATCCCACACATCCTGGCTCTTGCAGCTTTCTGTCCAGTTAGTAGAGCTGAAAATCAAATCAGGAATCTGGCTCTGTGTCAATGTGCTCTAGAGAGAGCTACGAGTAAAATTGTCTGAGTATGGCAGTGGAAAAGCAAATTGGCCTAAAAAGTATAAATGATTATGTAGAGTTTTTCTTGAAGGAAGGATGGAAAGGCCTTCCTCTGTGCTGAGTCTTCATTATCTGCTGAGGAAGGTGTGAATAGGAGTGTGTGTCTTTTAGAGGTAGAGCCCTGCTATGTTACACATCCACAGTGTAGGAACTGTGGCTTGACAGGAGGCAGAAGTTTTCACTATCAAGCTTACCTCATATGGGGTTTCTAAGTACTAGAAACAAAAAAAGCCAACTGGGGAAAACTTAGATTTTCTGTGAGTAAGGAATGATTTTAATATAGCTTTTTGGCCTTGTTACAGTAGAGTATCTTTCCAAGTGCTCAGAGTTCTCATCCTCTGTTATTTTGGGTTAATGGGATGTCTAAAAGAGGAAAGTCTTTCATTATGTGCTGCTTTGAACTTAGTACCCTTCAAAATAGTCCTGTAATTGTTAATTGTTTAAAGTTTCCAGTATGTGAATGTTGTAACTGTGTCCTTTAATGTGTTTTGAAATATTTCTTCTAGCCAACACATGTCAATGGTTGTGAAGACTATTGTGAAGTAAAAACTTTGCTAGGAAGGTAAGATTTCTTTTCTATTTCTTTGCTATTCTGAAAGAAAACCTGTGAAGTCTGGAAGTGTAATATATTGTAATGAGAGAAAAACAACAATAGAAAAACAAGAAACCACCTCCAAAACAAACCCGATAAAATATCTGTGCAATCTCTTGTTGAATTGTTCTCTTGGTCTATTCCTTACTTAAAAACTTATAATTTGCCTGAATACTAATCAGCTTTATGTGCTTTACTCTGCCCTACTTTTATTTGTTCCTTTGATACGTGGTTATAGCAAGTAACTGGACTGTGTTCAGATATCTCCAAATAACATGATTTGCATCGTGCACACAGCTTGGTACTTGGATGTGAAGAAAACATTCAAACAATGCTGTCTTCAGTCCAAATCTATACAAGCTTCATTGGTGTTACATCTCCTGGTTTTAGAGCACTGCAACTCAAGTGGAGAGTTCCTCTGCTCCATCAGCTCCCATTTGGATGCCTGAGGCTTACTGTTTTTTCCATGGAGCACACAGCATATGCCTGGCCAAGTTACTAGCTAGCTGTCCCCTTGAGCCACTTTGAGCTTTAGATTTTCCCAAGGTTGTTTTTCTTAGTGAAGTAATTTTAGTGTAAGTGAAATTTCAGTGAAAATGTATATGGTTTTATGTTGTTAAGCTTGTGGGAAGTTTGGGGTTGAGACTTGGCACAAGCAGTGACATTATGACCTAAAATACTTAATGCATTCATCACTATCTTCAACAAAGCTAGAAAACCTGCAATTGAAAATGATACTCAAGTGTAATGAATTGTATGAGTGGTAGAAATCTGCTATTGGATGGTATTTAATTACTTAGCCTTTGAAAAGTAATTGCAGTGGTAGTTATTACTAGATTTGTACATTCCGGGCACTTTTTCCACTGTCACCTTTTTCAGATCCCCTCTGGAGATGTGGAAAAAAAGGAAGTAGGGGAGTAAAGTTTTGTAGCTATAAATTACTTCCTGGTGGGGTTTGGGGTTTTTTTTGGTTTGGTTTTTTTTTTTTTTAACTAGGGTGCAAATGGGTTGGTTCCAGGTGTTCTTTCTTATTTCCATACCTTGTCCTCTTATAGATCCCCTCCACAGCCTTCCTTGAGCCAGGCAGATGAAGATGAAATCACGTGGGGAAGCGATGAACTGCCAATTGAATCGGTCAGCCAGGAACGTGTAAATAAAGGCAAGGACATTTAACATAATCAGTGGAAAATTTCAGGGTCACATTAAATAGACAGGAGTTAATTTTGAGACATCCTGGATGTGTTTTGAGGGTGTTGTCACAGGTATAAGGGGGATTCTAACAGCTCAGCAATGTACTGGAAAGGATCTTTACATCTTTGTATAATAAAGTGTGTGAAAGTTAATAGGAACAAGTATTGGCAATGCTGTGTCTGTAGTTGTAAAAGAGCTGGGACCAGCTGAGGTACTTCCTTCCTCAGTATCTCTTACAAAAGCTGTAACAGTAAATATATGTTTGTGAGTAGACTGATGCATCATGTGCTTCACATACCAGCTACTCCCTGCTCAGATAAGGCAATACTTTTATCTTGACTGTCATTCTTCCAGTGCTGCTCAATGTGGCAGAGTGAAACTCCGTGCACTTTGATGTGTTTGGCAGAATTTAATCTTCACTTTTTTGAGCTATCATTAGAAATATCAGTTTCTGAAGTTCATATACAGCAGTCCTTTGCGTTCATTAAAAGAAAAAAGGATAATCCATGTGATACTTCAGACTAAGTCAGTAGATTTAGAACACTTCTAATTACAATACCAGAGAGATTCTTGGTTTATTAATTTTGTTGTGCTTCAGGGAAGCACTGAAGGCCTGATGGGAGGCAAGCTGTATTGGAGACAAAAAGTCTTTCCAAGTGATAATTGTAAGATGTGCTATATACCTATTGAGTATTAATGCTAAAAACAAGTCTCAGGCTGTAATGTGGAGAGTTCTGAATTCATCCCTGTGTGCATCCATCCATTTCTGTAGGTTATTTTGTGAAGAACTTAAATTTAAAAATGTACTTGAGGTTTGTTTCAATGTATTTATTGGAAATTCAGGAAAATACTCCCTTTGGTTCCTGGATTCATCAGAGCTGATTTTGTCTTACTGGTTTTGCTAGTTAATTTGGTTTTGCCTGTCAGATTGAGAGGAGAGCTGTGTGTTCTCTCTGGTGTGTGGGGGCATTGAAGAGAAAACTGGTAGTGCAGTGGTGAACATGCAGATCCAACTGTGAGCTACAGTTTGTTTCCCTGGTTTTAGCTATTTATTTATATTTATATCTTCTGGTAGATTTTCCCCTAGTGACAAACGAAGAGATCTCTGTACTCCCTACTGTGAATGTGCTTCCTGGAGGCAAATATTCAGGAGCCAAATTGAAGTCTGTGATCAGGATGTTGCGTGGATTGCTGGAACAGGGAGTCCCTTCCAAAGAGATTGAAGTGAGTAACTATTTGTCCTTTAAAGTCCTTTTTCTTAATATGAAACAAAAATAGAACGGCTAGATCATCATTGCCTTGAATACCACAGCTCTTTAATTGGAAACTCAAAAGAGATTAAAAGACTTAACACCAGAGACTTCTTTCCCTTCCCCCACAAGCTGCTGAGAGATGAGATCAGTTTGAATTCAGTTCGTAAGTGGTTTTTTTACATCATTCTTGCTTCTGGTAAATTACCAAGTGAATATGATGTAAGCAGGCATAGACAACAGCTGTGAAGTCCAGCTGCTGCATGTGAAACCAGTCTCTCCAAAGTCTTAAGTCAGCCATGTTACATGATCTCTTTCTTGTGAGAATGAGATAAAATATTTACTGGATAGCAGGTGGCATTTGGTTTTGGGATTTTTTTATTTCATTTTCTTGGCTGTGTAAAAGATTCCTTCTTGTGATTGCGTTATTTTGCATATCCACATTAGGATGTGATTTTTAATGATTCTGTTTTTTAATGACTTGATAACATAACTGCTTTTAATATTATTACCATTCAGTGCTTTCCTAATGCACATGTAATTGCTTCTTTACAGAACCTTCAAGAGTTAAAACCTCTGGATCAGTGTTTGATTGGACAAGCAAAGGAGAACAGGAGAAAGAACAGATATAAAAACATACTTCCTTGTAAGTCCTAACTCATTTGAAATTCATAGTTGATATTCTGTCACCACCTTTATGGTCAGATAGATGGGATCAGAGGTGGAATGGTTAGATTCCTAATCCTAGTAAAGATGAAATTAAAGCAAGCATTTATAAAGCAGTTTAAGGTCAGTGAACAGTATACTACTGTGCTGCAGTAGGTAGGGGTGGATGTTCGCAGACTTTTCAGTTATTTCAGCAGATCCTGTGTCTTAATGATGTATACATGTGGAGCAAGACAAGGTTTCTTCAGTTTCACCCGTATAAAATTGGAAAAGCAGCCATGTATACTATTGTCATTAAATTTTGCTTCTTAGGTGTTGAGGAGAAGTAAGAACTGACAGAGATTAGTTCTCTAATGTGAGAAAAACTCAACCTCAGTTTTTCAGAGCTGCTGCAGTTCAAATAGCTTATCCCACCTGTCTGCTGATTTATATTTCTCCTGCAGGCATTTTTTATTTTGTTGAAAGTACTGATAAGTGCCCTAAATTAAGTATTTAAGTGATTTATTTCTTTTAAAGCAAGATGTGGAAGCATCTGTGGAGAGAAGTGCTGTGTGAGTGTGTAAGGCTCAACACCTGCATTGTGTAAAGGTCTGATGATGTGCACACTTGACACGAAGTCTTTCTGTTGTGTGGGGATTGCAGATGACACCACCAGAGTCCCTCTGGGGATTGAGGGTGGATACATCAATGCCAGCTTCATCCGCATGCCCGTGGGGAATGAGGAGTTCGTTTACATTGCATGCCAAGGACCTCTTCCTACTACTGTAGCAGATTTCTGGCAAATGGTTTGGGAGCAAAACTGTACCGTGATTGCCATGATGACTCAGGAGGTCGAGGGAGAAAAGATAAAGTGTCAGCGTTACTGGCCAGATGTGCTCAATAAAACCACCATGATCAATGACAGGCTACGCCTTGCTCTTGTGAGGCTTCAGCAGCTGAAGGGCTTTATCATCAGAGTGCTGGAGCTCGAAGAGATTCAGGTGAGTGAATCTAATTCTGCATGCTTAGTTTTTTGCTGAGTGTTGCCATATTTATCTTTATCTTCTGGCTTGCCAGCTTTCACTGGCATTGTCTGCGTCAAGAGATAACTCAGGGCTTCTCCTCTTTGCCCAGTGATCATTACTGGGCAGCTGTTCCTCATTGCAGCTTGTACTGCTCTGTGACCTTTGTAGGAGAAAGCATTTGGGCCAGGTTATGTTTTCATTATACTAATGAGACTCTAAATTTTGGCTCCCATTGGCCACAGAAATGTATATAGGGATATGAAGTTCACTAATAATTCAGCTTGGCTGGTTGAGTCCTCTGTGTGATCAGCTCAGTCTGCACAGTGCACCTTATACTTTTAAATTACTTACCACTTCCAGTTTAGCTCTTGTTTTATTGAATTACAAAGCACCTTCACTGGGCAAATCCCTCCTTTCTGAGACTTTTCTTTGGGAACTCAACTTCTTTCTTTTTATTCTTGCCATGTGCTACATGTTGTTTTTAAACCTCAGACAGGTGAAGTGCGGCACATTTCCCACCTGAACTTCATCGCCTGGCCTGACCACGACACCCCCTCCCAGCCAGATGATCTGCTCACCTTCATCTCTTACATGAGGCACGTCCACAAGTCGGGACCCATCATCACCCACTGCAGTGCAGGCATTGGGAGGTCGGGCACCCTCATCTGCATAGATGTGGTCCTGGGGCTGATCAGCAGAGACCTTGATGTGAGTATCCCCGGGGATAGGCTCAGTGGTGCTTCTGGACTGCAGGAAATGTGTTCCACTGCATCCATGCAGTCTTTTAAAGAGTATGCCATGCTGTTGGCAGTTCCATGTTTCTTTGTCGGTGATCCCAGGTGGGGAGAGTTCTGATATCCAGTGGCTCTTGGGTTAGCTCAGGGAACCTCAGCAGCCTGGTGCCACTTGAAGTATGTTGCAAGGACATCTTCTATGATAGTGGAATTGTGGCACGTGGGATGGGAAAAATGGTGTTGCCATGATGTCTTGGGCAATCGGCGGAAGGGGTGTGTAAATTAACTTTTCCAGCACAACCAGGTGCTTTCTAGGTTGATCCACAGGAGGGTGCTAGCTTCCTTATGTTTATGTCCTTCACCGGCCTGGGGTAGCAAATCTTCTGGTGAATTTCTAAGGAAGATGAGCTACACTATGCTTAGCTCAGTGGGGTTTCTAAGCACCCTCTGAATGTCTAGAACTTTGTAGAACTGGGGAAATAAAAGGTGTTTTGTTAGGTCAGACCAAGGGGCTCTTTTCTGCATGCTTGACTCTCAGTAAGAATAAGCAAGAGGGCCTGTGTACAGAAAGAAAGCAAGAGGAGGGGGCAGCATCTGATGTAGGGCCACATCCAGATTTCCCAGAGACAGTACATGCTGGTTATCTACCAGACAACCATAGGCTATAGTGAATTATTTGTTTCACTACTAATGTAGCTAATTCTATTCCCTGGTTTGATGCTGGGGATGTTTCTTTTCTCTGCATGTCTGTCTTTTTTGAATGTTTGAACTTGCTGTTTGTTTCGGTAGTTCGACATCTCGGACCTGGTGCGCACGATGCGTCTGCAGAGACACGGAATGGTTCAGACAGAGGTCAGTCTGGATCCCCCAGGTGTCCACTGAACCACCTGAAGTGCCAGAGAACTTTGTGATGCACACAGCAGTTGTCTTTGTGCACTGTAATGTAACGTTTGTATCACCAGAATTAAATCAGATGAGTAGCGGGATGTAGTTAACATTTATAAACACAAGCCGTTTTTAACATGCTGTGTTGTTTTGATCTGTATTTTAAAAAAACAGATTGTGAGTTTTCATCTTTAAAAGTGTATGTTTATGGAGGAAGTCAGCTAAGTTTTTTTGGCTTAAAGTTGCATTATAAACTGAAGAGAAGGCCTAACTTGTAGCTGCTGGGAATCACTGAAACAATCAGAGATGTCTTGAGGGAAGATATTCATCCAGAAGTTCAATCTTTTAGGAATAATCTAGATCTAGAGCTAATTAACTTTAGAGATGATCATCACAAGGTCTTGTTAAAATCTGCACTTTTTCTTTGAATGGGAAGGAATTATGAAATCATAGTTAAAAAAACACCTGAAATCAAACCTCTAAACTATCAGCCCCATGCCCACCTCACGCCCCAAAAGATGTATTATCCTCCACACCTCTTATCACTGAGATTAAGGAAAGAAGTTGCACTGTCCTCTGAGTTCCATATTAGTTGGCATTGATGAAAGTCCTTGAAATTCACTTGCTGTCTTCATTTCTACATAGGTAAAGTGCCTAATCTCCTTTAGGTGGTTTTGGTGTGAAAGGAGGATAAACGTCCCATATGAAATATGTCTTTAGTGGCAGAGGAGTTTCTGTATTTGCTTTAAGTTGAGGTTGCATATTTTTCCACTGTGGCCTTTTTGTTCATTTGGGCTTTTTGTTGTTTGGGGTTTTTTGTTTTCTTTGGAATTTGTTGTTGGTGGTGGTTTTACTATTTAATAGTATAATTAGTGTTGAAATCAAGTGCTGTGCAACTGTGAAGCGCAAGTGAGAGCACTTCGGTGGTGCAAGCATTGTTCACATGTTCTGTAATTTCCTTTTCCTTGCAGGATCAGTACATTTTCTGCTATCAAGTTGTCCTCTATGTCCTGAATCATCTCCAACAAGAAGAACAACAGAGAGACAAATAAAATCCTGAAGCAGAATTACATTTAAAATAAGGAAGCAAGAAAGTTGAAAGGCTCTGGAGCATTTTATTTGTCCTGCCCATAGTTTTCTAATCCCTTTCTTCAGTTGCTGTCCAATGTCTTTTCTATAAAGTCTCTCCATCATTCCAAATAAGATATATAGTTCTAAGGGAAAGGGATAGCTCATACAATACCACTATTGTCTTCAGCCCCACAGATGCACATGTGAGATTTTTGTATAACAATATTTAATAAAGCTGCATTTTTTTTGCAGCTTCCTTAATATGTCATAAAATACTGAAATAAAAATATTTTAATTTAAAAAGAAGAGTAAAGAAGAAGAAAAAAACAATCCTATACTACTTCCTGCAGTTCTGCAACTGTTTTGGGGTATTTGTTTCTTACAGGATGGGGAAGTGGGAGGGATGAAACAGTATTTTTATCCTGTCAAACTTTATTACAAAGACATTTTACTAGTCTCCTTTGAAAGCTTGTTCATGGAACAGAGTTTTTGCCCTTCTAGTACAATTACAGCTATTTTATAGAGGGTATCTTGAAATCAGCATTTAAGCTTTAAGAGATGCCTGTTAGCATAAGGATAGTAGTGAATGTTAACTATATCACAGTTAATAATGTTTACTTCATAGAATTTCATGTATATATTTATATACTTTTACACAAAAAACCCCCAAATTATTGGGTGTCTAACCTTATAATTGATTAGGCATCTCTACTCTGTAAATAAAAATATACCTAATGTACACTGATCAGTGGGTCTGAGTATTTTTGTGTCCTTGTGACTGATTTTTCTTGGCCTTGTTGTTGATGCCCTTAACACATGAGGGCTATGCACATTTTAAATTTTCAGTGTCCTTCTGTCCTTCAGTATCTGTTTGAAAAATCTGGCAGAACTGTGGGCTCCTTTCTGGAGAGTTTCCCCACTGCAGTGAAAGGAAGAGTTTATTTTCCCTCCCTCCTTGTTTTTCGGGGCACCTGGGACTTGAGAAGGTATCACTTCTTTTGGGGGATGTGTTTGCACTGCTACAGCAATGTTGTGACAAAAATGTAACCTACTCTGCTTACAGCAACCGGGCTTGAGGTTGGAGGCAGGATACCAGATTCTAAGTAGCTCAGTGGTTTAGTGATACTGTAAACAGTCAAAATTTTTGATACAAAATTTTCATTTTAAGCTCTATGGGAGCATGGCGAATAAATGCCATCAGCCAACCCTCATTCGAGGGCTTTGGCAATATTCCTGTCCCAGTAATCCTTGCCAGAACTGAAGCTTTTGACGTGTGCTGTCAGGAAGGGTATAAGAGTGCTAATTTAACAGCATGCTGCATTGAAGTGGTGGAATTAAGTTCAGAGGCTGTCTATTATTCAAGGTTTTGACTCTTCAGAATAGTAGCCCACAGTGTTCCAAAACTGAAACAATCACTGTCTTGGAATAGCATGACTTAAAAAATGAGATTTTTCACTTGTCAGTAATACTGTTTTTTATTCCCTCCAGCATAACAGCAAAACTGCATTTTTCAGGGCAGCATAGTTTGAGGAAGGAAAATTAATTCTGTGTAGATAGAAGCAGAGACAAACTGATTAGCCATGTTGGCAGCATACCCGTATGAAGGAGCTATAAACTGCAGACAGATTTTCAGGACAACAGGCAAAGTAAGTAAACACAGCTAATTAATATACTACTGTTGCTTTAATATAAATAGTGAGTTCAGAGGGTTTGGAGAGGGTTTGGCCATGTCTGGGTTTTAGAAACAAAAAAGTGTTATGGTAACCAGACAGTGCAGTTAAGGCAGTTAAATTCTTCTTTTAAATATTTTCAGGTACATGCCAAACAATGTAGGAACAGGAACAGATTTTGTATAATGTGCTTCATGGAGCCAAGTACAGCACAAACAGTTTGCATCTGATTACAGCTTATGGGAAACACAAATCAGTAGAAGATTCTAGGATTTGCTGCTTGCCCTCAGAAATACGATGATGATTTGTGGTATGGTGTGTTACACCCAATTTCCTTTTAATGATGGATGCAGAAAAGCAGAGGATAACTAATTTGACCTAACCTCCCCTCCCTCAGAAAAAGAACACACATAAGCAAAAAAAGCAAAGGCACACAAAAAAAGAAACACATGCACACACACAAAGCATTCAAGTGTTTCTGAGAAATCATGCATGTGTGGTCAAAGGTGGCACTGGCCTCTTTTGAGAAGTGCTTTGAATTTCTTTGGGTTTTTGTCTCAACGCTGAGGAATAGAATATCGAATAAAGATAGAATGCTCACTAGTCTGACACTTGCTGAGGACACTGGAAGGTTGTCTGCTTTCTGCTAAGTGGGTGGAACTTCCCCTCTGTGACACCTGATATGGTCAGTTTGGTTGAAACAGACCCCACAGCCCAAAACTCATTACCAAAACATGGATGTGCTTATGCAGTGTGATGGCTTAAACTTGGTCTCTGTGGAAAATCTGGTTGGAAATACACACCTATGCTCATCTTTTTCTCCAAAGGATTAGATTACTTAAAATTTTTATGCCCCTTTCGAAGAAATGAGAAGTAAAATTATTAAGAGGCCTAGTTTCTTGAAAGGGAAATTGCTGTGTGCTCTCTTACTATGCTGACTGATTTGCAGGGGAAAAATACCTTGAGAGGCTTTTTTTTTTTTTTTTTTAGAACTGTGATTCCTTGCTGAGTAAGCATCCAGGACATGCTCCAGCTGAAAGGGATTTTCCTTTATGTAGGTATCTGATTTTTAGCAGGAAGTTTACCAGACTAGGGAAAAAACTGATATATAATCCATTATAGTACTAATTAAAGAACTGACTCTGTGTTTTAACCCAAGAGAGAAAGGATCCTTTTGTTTTTCCAGCCAGAATTAGCTGACAGAAGCACAAATGCTTTGCCACATAAGCAGCCCTGTGCCATTAGTAGTTTATCATATCTTTGTTTTGCTTGCTGATCTTTGCCTGCAAGAGAAGGGCAACAAAGGAGGAATTCCAGTTTTTCCCTGGAAACTGTTTTGAGGGTTCATTACTGTTGCTCCTTGAATACTTCTGAGCAGCCTCTTTCCTTACAACTAAAGTCCTTCTAAAATTACCTGTGTGGGGCAAAAATGAGCCATCATCTGGGTGGAAGTTTGAATTTGTGACATCCATTGATAGACAAATCAGGACATTACTTAGGACAAACATCAAGTGCGTTGTGGATATTGGTGCAGCTGAAGTGGAGAATCTGTTCTGTGCTGCCTTCTCAGTGCCATTGATCTCAGGGGTAAACTAAGGGAAATGTTACTCAGCATTTAAGCAGCTTCAAGAGGACAGTGTAGCAAGGGCTCTGAATATTAAGAGTGTTCATTCACCAAATATTCATTCAGGGAATGACATTTCTCCTGGCTGGGCAAAGTGGCAAATAAATGAATGAACAAGCCACCAGAGAAGAAAAGGCCAACTCAACACTGGGAAAGAAAATGCTGACAAAAAGTGGCTGATACAAATAAATACTTTATTTGATATACTGAAAAGACAGTGAAGAGCTGACTTACAAATACATGGTGAGATAACAAGCTCCCATGGCACGTGGTTCTGAGCAGTGTTTGCTGCAAACTGGAGTGCAGCCACTGAGTTGGAATTGGAGGTAAACTAAACTTCTGGGTTCCATCTTTTGGAAAATTCCTTCTGGAGTTCCTGTTCAATTTCAAGTGATCTGTCCAGTGGAGTCTTGACTGATTAAGGTGTTACACTTGACAATGGTGATTCTATCACATCTTCTGGGCATTGGTGTGTTTTACAGGAGAATTTGTGGAGTGGGATGTTTCACATCAACTTCTCCCATGAGAGAGCTAGGATGAAAATTACCATTTGTGTCTGAAATTTTGGCCTGTATAGATCTCTTGCAGATCCATCCAATTCATGTCAGCTTCTTATAAAATTGGTAATAGCCATCATGGAAAGTCTTGTATCACTGTGGACATGGAGACTGAATTTCCACTGCTGCTTTGGTTAAACAAAAAAAATGAAAAAAACCAGGCAGAACACCATGTCCTGTGGCTAACATTCAGACCTCAGTTTGAGCATCATTTCTTGGGCTTAATTCCTAGTGATTTGTGTTGGCCAGCCCAGTGGGCTCTGTGGGGAACTTTGCTTCTTAATGGGATGTTAGGAAAAGGGTGGTTGGTTTTGTTCTAATGAAGTACTGGAAAGATCCTACTGGCTAAGAAAACGTGACTTGAAGGATAAATCATTGGACTGGGGAGAGATTTAATGGCTAATTTCCTCAAGTGGGTTCTGGGAAATGGATTTCATCTTCCTTGTTGTACTGTGATGACCTCCATAGTCAGAAATTTTCTCTGGTAGGGCTCTGTGACTTCAGTGCAATAGCGAAATTCCCAAAGTATCTCCAAACAAGTAAATTTGGTCACAGAAGTAGCCTGCTATTCAGTAACAAGGAGCTTTGTATGGTCTATTTTGCCTTTTCAGCTCTCACTAAAGCCAGATTGGGTATTTCTGCACTGTCCTGAAGATACACTGGGATATCCCATTAAAACCCCCTCAAGTTACTGTTCTTTCCTTCAAGTCTTCTCAAAGGTGGAACTCAAAGCTTCAGTAAAGGAGCTTGATTTTGGTTGCGCCTCTAACATTGTTGAGCTTTCAGGCCAAGCCCACTGAAATTGGAGTGTGCTGAGGATTTTGTGTATAACAATTCCCTGTCTCCTTGAGGTGGGTAAGCCAAATTTGATGTGCTGAGCAAGCCTGCAGTAGCCTTTTGGAAGCTGGACAGGGTTAGAGGATAAAGCAAGAGAGTTCTTGGCTACGCACTGTGCAATGGGGTCACTTTCTCCACAGCTCCTTTGGCATTTGTCAAGGAAATAAATTTTCTCTTATCAAACATTTGTGGGTTTAAAAATACCCTGGCCTTGAGTGGTCAAGTGCTGGGGCGTTCAGCAAAACTTTCCTTGCATTTCCTTGTATCTCCTGTGTGTAGTCCACTGCAGGATAGAGAAGGAAGACAGCCCACAGGGCATGGTCCCCACAGCTGTGGATTTCCTGTGTTCAAATCTGTCTTTAGATTCTGCAGTGTTCAGTACAGTCCTAGTATGTGACGAGGCTTTTTTAAAGTTAGTTCTTCTAACAAGGAATAATAATGTCTCAAAGAACAGTGACCTCTGACCTGGTAATTAAAATAACTGGTCTGGGTCCCCTTGATACATCCAGGAGAAAAATATTCATTTACACTAAATGAAATGATAAAGTCAACCCCATTTATCCCCTCAATGTCTTTAACAGGTGCTGAATGCTCTGAAGCAGAGATGTCACTGCCTGGTTCCTCCTAAAGCTGGCTTTTGGTATAATGACACAAAGGCAGCATTCCCAATTCTGCCATGAAAAGATTATCATGCTGATGCTACAGATAACAGGAGAGTGAGTGGTTGTCATGAGGCATTTCCTCGATGGTAGTGTTCCTAGAGCACTGCCAGTCTTCCCATCAGCACAATCTGCTCATGTTACTCAGTCCCATAATGGAAACAATTCCTAAAGCACGGCTACCTGCTTTGCTTTTCTCAGGGAATCATAAAGCACTAGCAAACAAGGTTACATTTAGGCAGGAGTTATGTGAACCCTGCAAGGTTGTCCATTCATATGATAATCATTCTGCATTCATCCCCTTTCTGTAACCTGCTTTTTCATGCACAGCTGCATTTTTTTTCCCAGCAGAGCTTAAATTTTGTTTTGTTTGTTTCAAATCCCTGTATCGCTGTAAGCATTCAGCAATTCTGTCTGCTGTGATAAGTCCTTACCATGGCTGCTTTGTGCTCCCAGCAGCCCAGGCTACTTGTCTTGGGCCTTCTGGTCCTGGGACTTTGGATATAAACTCCTTGTCTAGTGATATGTAGCCCTGGCATGGTGATGGTTGCTTTAAAAATGAGCATTATCTCAGGGCAGGATTCAGCAGAAACATTTGCCTAAGAGGGATTTGTGTGTCCAGCCACATGGGTGTACTAGCAGGGAGGGTTGCCTTATTTACCTCAAGAACACTTACCTTCTTCACCCCCAAATCACTTTTATCTTTTTTCTTTCTCTTTTTATTACTCTCTTGTGAGAGAGACATTATTTCATGTCTCTCGGGTGACCAGTGACTTGATGGTTTATAGCACATAGGGATAATGCAGTTTTCAGAACTTGTTTTCTGAGTTTGGGCGTGGTATCAGAGGCTCCTAGAGATAAAATAACCTTCTTTTGCACACCAAGGTTATGGAAGTGGGCAGAAAACAAGTGCAGCCAAGGGAAACACGTAGGTACCTTACCATTCAAGACCTCCTGGCTTCCTTTGCACAATTTATGGTGCAGTCTGACTGCGTCATGTTGTCCAGTTGTCTCATTCACTTAATTTGTTGGGATTTGCCAGTGTTCTTGGCCATAGGTAAGAACACAAATCAGCACCTGACATGAGAAATTTTTCATATTATGTGTGTGGCGAGGTAGATGATACATTGCAGTTAGTTTTTGTGAAAATTCACCTTCGAGCCCAAAGGAGCTCAGCATAGCTGAAAGAGGTGAATGGAAAGAGGTGAGTTCCACAAAGGGCATTTCAAAATGTTCCCCTTCCTCTGGAACACAAAGTTGCCTCACTCACTGTGTATGAATCAGCTCATCCAGGAGAGGAATCCAAGAGGGAATTGCGCCGAGCAATAATAATTCTAACAAAGCCCTTATGAAGTGTCTAGTCAAAGCATGATATTTATTTAAAAACATCCTCTGTCTAGCTCTTACCTTGGTCTTTCAAGCAGCTCCTGTGACCTTACACTTGCCCTTGTTAAACTTCGTAAGGTTAATGTTAGCCCAAGTAACCCACAGTACCCACTCTTCCAGCCTGTCAGGTCTTCCTGCAGTGTGAGTCTCCTTTCTCAAGTGTTCCCCACTTGGCAAACTTAATCAGGGTGCACTTGGTCCCATCATCCAGATCACTTGTGAGGATATTCGACAGTGTTGGGCCCAATATCAGTCCCTGTTGGACCCTGCTTGTGACAGGTCGCCAGCCTGAAGAGGAGCTGTTTACTCCTGCTGGCCAGATCCCCACCCACTGCACAGACCACTTGTCTAGTCCACAATGTGTCTGTTTGTCCAGGAGGAGGCTGTGGGAGACCGTATGGAAATCCCTGGAGAATCCAGGTAAACAAAGTCCACCAAAGTCCATTTGGACTGAGCACTTCTTTGCCATAGAAGGTGACCAGCTCTGTCAAGCATGATTTGCCCTTGGTGAATCCATGCTGGCTTTTCTCAATCACCTGCCTAATTTTTCTTGTGATAGCCCCCAGGAAGATTTCTTCAGTAACTTTCCCAGGAACTAAAACATAACTTGGTTGCAAAAGCATTTGTAACTTGGGGAAGCACGTCGGGTTAATAATGCCCACGCAACCGCAAATCCATGGGGCATCACTGTGGTTTTAAACCTGGCCCTGTCAAAGGCATTTGCTAAACCTGTAGGTTGTTTAGTGAGATCAAGACTTTACTGCTGGCTGCTCACATGCTTTCTAGCTGTGTTAAGATGAGTTGGCAGCAGAGCAGGCTTCCCCCGCACCTTGTTCAGTCACATGTGTGTGTGCATCTCCATCTGCCTGTGTTGTTACAATGTCACGTCGTCGGTGCTTTGGTGAGGAAAGCCCTCCTCCTGTGGCTTGCAGAATGGTTGTCTGATGGTCCCTCACCTGGTGTTAAAGCCATGACCTAGAGGTCAGCTGCTTCATCTAATCATCAAGGCATCTGTGCTCCTGTTTCATATCAGTTGCCCTAAGCGGATTGGTTCACGAGGCTTCACATAAAGCTCCTGTAGCCTGGACCCCTGCTAGAAATCATTTTGCTCCCTCAGGAGTGTGACATGCTGCAAATGAATGTCACAAATTGAAATGTAAACATTTTCTGTCTTATTTCTTCCTGTTGAAGACTTTTTTGCTTCTGCTGAGGTGATCTTGCACTTAATTAATCAACTTCTTTAAACATGTTAAACTTCTTTAACATGTTTCAGGTAGGATTTTCTTCTTCCGAAGTCTTTGTAGAACACATTTTAGCTGCACAGGACACCCATGGATCGGGCCAGGCCAGGCCTCGTGACAATTATTTTGATGCTATCAGTTCTGCTCCTCTGTGAACCAAAGACAATTTTGGGTCAGACAGGATGGTGAGAAATGGGTGGTGAGTGAACACCATTGTAGGAGTGAGTTCACCCCCTTTGCATGGACAAAAGCAAGGGGATTTTTATTTTTGTACTTACTGTGATGAGCCAAAATGGTGCCAGTTGTGTAGTGGCTGAAACTTAGCTGTGTCTGAGTGCCCTACTAGGTGGAACTGCCCTTACACTGACATGAGGAACTTAATTGCTACAAGATCCTTCCCCTTCTCTTTCCTCCTTGCTTCCTAAGTATTGCTGCTTTGAATTTTTGTTCAGTGCCACCTTTTAATCTATAGCTGTCTTTTTAATGTTTGTTTTTTCTCTTCTCTCCTTTTCATGAATGTTGACATTCATCAGAGGCTTATTTGGTTGTCTAAAGGGAAGGTCCTAACAGCACATTTATTCTTAAAATTGAACAAAATATCCTGGAGCCAGTAGCAGTAGCCTGGTTTTTCATGCTCTTGGCCAAGCCTGAAGTTTTCTTTAAGAGCTGATCTGAAATGCAGCATCACTGCTGGGAGAAGGGAAAAATGGATCTCTTGGTTCTCCCTTTCTTAGCTACATATGATCCATATGTTTGTCTTGTATGTTTAGGAACACTGCAGTGAGTGCCAGTTGGACATTCTGGGCTCTGTGCGTAGCATGTCCCTGAGGATCTCAGGCCAGTGTCCCTCATCCTGCTGCAGTTGAGTTCCCTGTGTGGATTGCTGAAGAGCTCAGCAGAGATGCTGGCTTTGGCAGCTGCTCGTCCTTTGAAAAACCTGCCATGAGACCCAACGTCACATGGCAGCTTCCACTGCCTTGCAGTTCCAGACAGGCAATTACTAAATGTAGTTTGTTGTTTCTTGACAGTTAGGGCAAAATTCTGCAAACATTCTTTCTGACCTACTAATGAGTGTGTGTGGCTCTAAGAGGTTTCTCTGAAACCAACAGAAATGTTTACAGGAGAATTCCCAGCATTTACAAGCTTTTCCTGAACTCAGCTTCTTGAACAGTGTGTTTGATGCACAGATTGTGCCTCAGCCTATTAGTATTGGGAATTGTGTGTGGAGGAAGCTGTCAACCTAGTACACATCAAAAATTCAAATGATTTGCTGCCTCAGGTAAGCAATCTGTTTTTTAGGTTCCATCTAACCTTCCTGTTGTGTAGTATTTCACTGAACATAATCATAACTGAATGACAATTTAGACTGCTAGGGAGAATCTAGGGATTCACACAACTCTGAAAATCTCTGGGGGAGTGTTGGAGGCGAGTATTGTGTATCTTAATTTTGCAGTTCAAAATTATTTTGGAGAGTTAATTTAAAATGGAGATTTCAGATGTAACACACACACAAACCTAAATGCAGAGTGTGTACGCACAGACACACATCAATGGAGAAAATAAATGTTTAGATTTCATTTTGTGTTCACTGCAGCAATTACTGGAATGACTTGCTGGTTTGGAGACTGAAGATTTTTCATGTCTTCTTACTTGACCTTTTTCCCACTGTTGACTCCAAGGAAGCATTTTTTTGGGTTGGCCTTTTTGACTGTTGAAGCAAAGCTTGGGTGGCATCTCTCAAGTACAATGCGCTGCTCTTTTGTAAAAGAGACGTTGAATATCTGAGAAACTGACCCAAATTGAGCCACGCAGAACAGTGGCAATAACTAGGAATTAATCTGTTGTAATCGTGGCTTCCCAGGTGCTTTGACAAATGTCGAGATGGTTTAAACAAAATAATCCCCCCCTCAATGCAAGAATCATAACCACTGAGTGGGAGGAGTTTTAAATGTATCATGCTGTGTTTTACCAAACAATTGATGCCTTTTGTAACTTGAATTTGTTTGGAAATGATCAGTGCTGGACACTGGGTCTCAGTGGGACCCTCATGCAGATGTAGTGCTTAGGGTAGAGTGCTTGCAGGTACAATTCTTTGGAAGTTTGGACAATGAGGGTTTTACACACATATAACTTTCAGAACTTACTATTCCGTCCCTGCCCAGACCCCCCAAGGATAATTTATGTGCAGTTTCCATTGGTTTCTCATTTAGATCTTTACAGCTGCCAGTGTGCTCTACCCTCAAACCACTTGCTATCACTCTCCAAAGTACACCTAACTTTTTTTTTTTTTTTGCAATACATCTGCAAGGAATGAACCTTAACTTCTGAAAGTTCATAGATGTTATGGAACTTTTTAAGGCATTCTGAGTGATAAGTGAGTGATGCCAAGTAAGATGATAGAAATTGCTCCTCTCGGCTGCCAAAAGCTAGTAGGGTGTAGCCTATTGTACAGTGTGGTGCCTGTGAGAAGGTGGTTTCTTTTTAATATCTGTTTTATTCCCTTTAGATATTGAAAGATGAAGGGTTGTTTTCCTCTCTTCTCAGAAAAGTTTGATTCCTAACATCTGTAGAGCAATTATTTGCATAACAGACTTTCCCCAAGTCAGTCTTCTTTGTTAAAGTCAACATATCCTTTTGGTTGTATTCTTCCCTACCCTTTTTTTCAGTGTTGCACTCAGCTGTTTCTTTCCTTTGCTCTGCAGCTCACTGTAGCTACACTGTGTGGGTTAGACCCAGTGAAATCCAAATGCTTTCCAGGATTTGCCCAGCGAGGATGTGCTTCTGGCAGTCAGCTTTGGTTCTGGAAAGTGCTAAGGTTAAGGAGGTGCAATAAAACAAGTTTACAGGGAAGTGCTTTGCTGCATCAGGGTTAACAGAGTTTTGCTGCCTTAGCCTTCTTCAGACTCGTCATTGCTCACAGCTTCATTAGCCTGGTTTTTGTGTGTGCTTGCCTGGATGAGTTTCTGAGTTTTGCTCACTTTCCAACTCAGCTTTGGGGGCAGGAGTTTGAGGATGAGATTAACCAACTCCAAATCTGTAAAACCCTTAAAACCCTGTGCATTATGGTTGTAGCCCTTGCTTTACAGCACCAACACGTGTATTTGTAGTGTGGCCAGCTTCTTGCCTACCGGTGAGGAAGAGAATCAAGCCCTTGGCAAGGTTTGTGTAGGGTTTGGGATTGCCAGAACACAAGCAACCCAGCAGGTGTGCAGCCTCTGGCTCTCTGTAGAGGTAGCAGGGAGATACAGGGCAGAAGGGTGCTGACAGCCAGAGGGGCTGGTGGGGCTCAGGGGTCAGGGATTGTTCTACCGGGCTGGGGCAGCAGAGCCTTCATGGAGCACAGTCCTTGCCTTCTGACCTGGTGCAGAAGTGCCCTTTGCAAATGAAAGGCCACCCACGGCTCCCTCAGGCCGGGAAACACAATATCCATTGGACCCTTTTCACCTCCAAATGTGAAGGACTCATCAGTGGCATCAATGGCGGTGGTAAGATGGATTTCTTGTCAACAGAGCTGGGAGAACACATGTTAATTAAAGGACAGCAGTGGCTCTTGAAGAGTGAAGGTAAGGGGGTGTGTCTGTTTAAAAACCTGATGCAGCACAGTGCAATGAGATGTTTTGAACAGCGTGGTAAGGGCATGAATTTGACCTATTTCTGTGTATAAACAAATACATGTTTTACCTTACAGCAAATATATTTCAGGAAAGCTTACTGACCATATCTTTATTCTAATGATTTTACTATTGCTTGGTATATATTCCTTCTTCATTGGTACTCTATGCTTGATTAATTGTTTCACAATGCCATAAGCTTCTGGCATTTGTCTCACAAACTTAATGAATTATCATACCTTTATTACTATAATGTCATGTTCTTTTTTTTTTTTTTTTTTCTTTTCCTGGAGTTAAGGGATGCTGTATTCCCCTTCCTGAACCAACATTCTGGTACGGCCAGCACTGTTAGTGGTGAGCAAAGAGATAACCCTGCTGTAGATGCTGTAGGTAGTTTTTTGGCAATATATCATTGTCTGCACCTTATCTGGAAATAATGTTGCTTCATGCTTGAAACTTCTGAGTCTTCTTTTTTTTTTTCTTGAAATATTCTTCTGGTCAACATGTCCAGATACAGGTAAGTCTATAGGTAGGTGAGAGGGGACTAAAAGAAACATAATGTACCCACAGCCTATGCTTTACCATGATGCCTGAGGTCAGTAGTCTGGCCTTTTCAGGAGTTCAGAATTAAGTAACCATGGCATCCAGGCTGCCTTGTTCTTTGGTTGGATTTGCATTTCTGTGAAATGTTTAAATCACAAGCTTCATCTCTGAAGAACTCCATTCTCATCCAATACATAGGTAGATATGAATGGATCTTCAAATATTATACACAGCTTAAATACCGTTTGGAATGACGATCACCTGTAAGAAGCTTTTCCTGGCAGGTTTTTAAGACAGAGAGCTCAGTAGTGCTTTTATGAGTTTGTGATGAGCTGAAGAGTACAAAGAGCTTATGTTATTGATTTGTTTGCATTTTACTTGAGGGAGACATTTTCCTTCATTTGCAATACATCTTACAAAGACAATGACTGAAAAAAGGGAAACTTGTATCCCTGAAACAGGTGAGAAAAGCTGCAGTCTGCTGATTTTGGAAACAAATATGAAGGAGGAGTCACCAGGTGACAGGACACATTCTGACAGAAAGCTTTCTTTGGAGAAACAGTCATTTGTCAGATGCACTTAAACAAGTGCTTTTAAAGGGGGGCAGGTGGAAAACTGCTAGAAACTTCGGGTGAAAGCAAACCTTTTTTTTTTCTCCTGGAGAAAGTTGTGGAAAATGTAGAGAATATTTTTTTCCATTATCGTTTGTTCTGCGTGAAAGAGCTGATATGAATTTTATTTAATCTTTGTGGAGATAGCTCAGACTCGAGATTCCCATAAAGGTTATCTGGAATAATAAAACAATCAAGTATAAACCCTTCTCGTGGTATCTGCCAAGTACTTTGACACAAGCTGTGCTTTAAACCAGAAAAGTAGGAGGAACGTAATGTTGTTGCAGTGTTGGTAGAAACCTTAGCCATACACAGTTGCGGAGAAAAGTTGAAGGGATCTTGGATAAATGTTTTTTGCCTGCTGAATGCTTGGTTAATTCCTAGTTGAAAGCAGTTGCAGGAATAGTTTGTTTCTATAATTGTGTCAAGAAACACCCAGAGCAAAGGACAGGTATTGCTGCTTTCTGAGTGCGTCTGCAAACCGCGGCCAGGACCAGAGCTCGGCAGAAATTGCATAACCAGCTTCATCTGTGCACAACAAACCTTTCCCCAAAGGTTTCTTAGCCTGCAAGTCCAGCTCTGACTCTCGCATCACGCTCAGGATTTCCTTCTCTGCGACTGTGCGGACACTTGGGATGCGTGCCTGCAGCTGGGTTCTGTGATCGGGTTGAAGATTTTGAAGCTTCCGAAATTTTAAAAAATTTGAGCCGTTTGTTTTTGTTTTTCTAAAAACAAAAACCTTCCATACAAATAAAAATAATAATTTAAAAAAAAAATTAAAAGAAAAAAACAGCCGAACAAGCAAGTGACTCAAGCGGACGCCGCAGGAGCAGCC